>QKQZ01003444.1:0-31510 GCA_003595255.1 Solenopsis fugax | reverse complement strand
ATTTGACTTAGGGCTGTGTTATGTCTGAAAAGTAATCAGCGCGCAGTTTCGTCAAGATCGAATGGGTTTATAAAATCACACAAATAAACATAGCACGAAGATCCAGCTACGACCGTAAAAGGCTTTTCATATTTGATTTGTATTATACATTACTCGGTCGAATAATTTCACTTTGAAAATTCGTTTGAATCACGCGCCTTGAAAGCGTTCTTACTCATGTACGATTATTGCGAGAAATATCACAGAGGCCTCAGTGTTCGAAGTGGTAAGATGCCCGGACCGGAGATTCGGGAGGTTCCAGGTTCGAACCCTGGCTGAGGTGATATTTTTCGCAATAAATTCTTAACAATTTTTTCAAAGGGGGGGAAGAGTTATAATATCTAGATGCAAGTCAGCATCATTTATTGTTAAATTAATTTTAATTTAATAATAACGTGATATTACTCATTCGGATTTGACTTAGGGCTGTGTTATGTCTGAAAAGTAATCAGCGCGCAGTTTCGTTAAATTTGAATGGGTTTATAAAATCACACAAATAAACATAGCACGAAGATCCAGCTACGACCGTAAAAGGCTTTTCATATTTAATTTGAATTTTTTAATAAATCAATTGTCACTCTACAGAACTGCGTTCAGAAATATTAAATATCATTTTATCTTTGTTATTTAATGTTGTTAGTTAATGTAATTGTAATAGTAAAAAATGCCTTATAGTAATTATCAACTACTATAGTAATTATAGTAATTGTCAATTATTGGCATATTAGCACTGCTACATAATGGCAGGCTAACAAACAAATGATTCCATATATAATTACTTAAATTTTCATAAATTATAGCAATTCGTCACATATAATAACTAACGCAGGAGAATTCTAAATCTTGTTATTTAATGAACGTAGGAAGTTTCTAAATTGCTTTTACCATGGAAAGAAAATTAAAAATATTTAAGTACCAAAATCTTTTTTAAACAAAATAAGTTTTCAAATTTATTTTTGTGGCCGATATTATTATCTTCTATTCCCTTTCGATTCATTATGCAATGTCATCACATTTTTATAAATCACTAAGTAATAAATATTTCATATAATAACATTTTATCTAGAGTCTATTAAACAACATTCTGATGAATATAATTGTTTCAATATAAAATATTGGTTAGATATTGACAAAGTAATTGAATAAAATGTAAATGAATACATATAATAATATCTTTTTTTCTAATAAAAAATCATTCATTATGTCAAATATTTATGTTAATATTATTGAATTTTCCAAACAAATTGTTTAAAAACTCTAAAACTTGTCTATTTAAATGACAGTTTTAGTTGATTCAATCAAAATTTGTTTTATTCAACCAAATAAGTTTCTCAATATTTAATATACATGCAATGTAAGATTTATTGTGTTTATTTGTTAATTAGACGTGGAGTTAAAAATAATTATTATAAAATAAATATTATTATATTTATTAATGTGTTTGCACCAATTGCGCTATGATATTCGATTCAGTGTTGGCTTTTACGCATAAACACTAAATAGTCTATATTATATGTATATATTATAAATTATATAATCTGTGTAACGTGTCATCTGTATAAGTAATTTACAGTTCATCGCAGTTCTTATTTCATCAGGAATAGTGGATATTACTTTCTGTTTTTTTAATTTTTAATATTAAATATTTTTCTTTTATCAATAATAAAATCAGATATATTAACAATCTTAAAACTTAATCTTACAATACTTTCTTCAATCTTAAAATACTTTTTTCCGTATTGTGTTATATGTATAATTTGAAATAATTTATATTACTTGTATTATCTACTTGAAGAAGATTCGTGTTAACAATATACAAATAATCCATGTAGACGTAATTTTGAAATTTACGGCACAATCTTGGTTATATTTATGATGAGGAAAGTTATGAATAAATCTCTGAAACATGAATAATATCGATATGCGAATTTACTGCATCGAGGCAACATGTACTATTGTGAAATTATCTAAGCACACATTTCAAGTTTAAATAAATTATTTCGTTTGTAAATATTACACATCGCGTGCAGACAGCAGTTTCATGAGCTACATTTTGAAGAGATCGCGTGTGTCCATTACTATTACCTCTCTTTCCTTTTCAAAGTAAATCCATTTGATCTTCCTATTGTTACTTTGTACAGCTGTACGTTTTGCTAGGTTTTCTTTATTCTTTCCTTCTTTATTCGACTATTATTTCTTAAGTGCACGACTATTGCAACATGCATGTAAAGTGGCATTAGATGGAGCTCGAATAAAAAATCTGGTATGTCCGTGCGATAAAATGTAAAAATACAAGAACTGTTGAGAATACAGCGCACGGTACGTGAGAGTAAATATATTTTAGTTTATAAGGATATTTCGAAATTATTTCAAATCAACTTTGTTCGGGAAGGGAGGACGCAAAATCTGATTAATATACAGCTATTTTATTCTTGCTTGAAACTGGTTGTACCTCGTAGCATGATTGAGCCCTAAATATATTTATTTATCGTTATGAGATATCAATTTCATACATTTTGAGATAGAAAATATGCTTTCTGTTCAGACATATAGTATGACAAAGTTACAGGATTCCACAGAGCAATATGTGGTGGGAAACGTAACCAAAAGTAAGGGTAGCGAACTAGAGTTAATATTGCTTTATATTTATATTGCATAAGGTTGCAGTAAGATAAAGTACGACAATAATATTTTTAGTCTTATTTTTAGAAATCTCTTCTGAGAGGAAAAATATTATATGAACCGATTATTTACCCCTATAACGGTTATATATTATATATTATAACGGTAAATAATCGGTTCATATAATATTTTTCCTCTCAGAAGGGATTTCTAAAAATAAGACTAAAATATTATTGTCGTACTTTATCTTATTGCAACCTTATGCAATATAAATATAAAGCAATATTAGCTCTAGTTCGTTACCCTTACTTTTGGTTACGTTTCCCACCACATATTGCTCTGTGGAATCCTGTAACTTTGTCATACTATATGTCTGAACAGAAAGCATATTTTCTATCTCAAAATGTATGAAATTGATACCTCAAAGTCAAATATAAACGATAAACAAGAATAAAAAATATTTTATTTTCAAGTAATAATTTTTTTTAAAAATTGTATCGCAAGAAATGACTACACAAAAAAAAAATTTAGTATCAAATCAACAATTCATTGTTTCATATATAAGCAAGAATATAAAATCTTCTTGGAAGAATTTATAATATTAAACAGACATAATTTATTTACATGAAGAGAAAAATTTTCTCCATGTAAGCAAATTATGTCTGTTTAAGATTATAAATTCTTCCAAGATTTTATATTCTTGCTTATATATGAAACAATGAATTGTTGATTTGATATTAATTTTTTGTGTGTATTGTGAATAAAAAAATTTCAAATTTTTAAATTTTAACTATAAATTTTTTAATGTTAAAAGAATCGGTGGAGTATTTTAGTTGAGAGTTTTTGGATTAACAAAACAAAATAGTACGATATAAATCGCTCCAACAATTAAATAATTTAATTGTTTGTAATATCGAATATCGAATATCGAAATTTTTGATTTTGAAAAATTAACAAATCGTGATTTTACAACTAATGCACAAAATTTTATTATTTAAAAAACAATATGAAATAGCGGATAAATTATAATGAATAAATATTATTATTGTATATATGTATATAAAGAAATGCGGATTTTGAAGAGAGTTGCAGAAATTTTAAAGTATTTGTGTGCGTTAGTATGCAAAAGGCGAAAGAATATTACAATGTATGTAAAATTGCGTATATGTAAAATAATTTGTTTAACTCTACAATTTTATGCATTTACTATCTGGAACCTAGTAAACATATATTTAATAAAAAATAAAGTAATATTTTATAAAAAATAGAATATGATATTTAACAAAGTGATTTTGAAATGCCAAAAACTTACGAGCCCACGTGGACCAAATACCTTTTTAAACTTTCGTGCACTCTTACGAGAAAAATTAAAAAAGTATGCCTTTGCAGGATTGTCGTACCTATATATGATAGAGTTATAATATGATAGAGTTATATATATGGTTATAATTAAAGCTTTATTTTAATCTCAATCCAAATTTTCAAATCAATATTATAAAAAAGTTACAATAATGTAATAAATTGCACGTCAATTTTTTACATTGCTGTAACTTTTTTATGTATATGATATCCTAGGATGGTGAACTAGGGTTAAGATAAGGTCTACAATTCCTATTTTTCTCGATCGAATTAAATAAGATTGATTTATTTATTATTGTCTTAAGACAAGAGTAACACATAAATTTAAACTTATATATTTATACATTTAGAATACAAATTTGCTCGATATTATAACGCATAATTATCAATGGCTATGCAGTTTTGAATACTACCGGTAGGGCACCGTATAGATGACAAGCTCTTTCTTGTAAGAGTTCGCATACGATGTATTACAATTAACATATCTACAGAAATCCCAACAACCTCTGCTTGCGTTAAACGAGTTTTTATAAGCCTTTACGCTTTAGAATGAAGTATTTTTGGTATTTACGAAACGAGTTGCTTTGTAGACATTCATGACGTTTTATTAGAAAAAAAATTCTTGAAATTTTCTTTAGATCAATCTATTATTAAATCAAGAATATTACGAGATTTGTCACAAATTTCTATTGTCTAATTTAAGTCTGTCTGAGAAGATTAATGGAACAACATCAAATTCACTTTATTCTAGATTTAAGAATTTCTTAATTTAAGAATAAAATATCTTTTTCCCAATAATAATTATGATTGTCTCTGCAGTAATCTCACTTTATGACGCATGGAAAAGTAATAGCATTGAATCTAGAAATTCTTTCTGTGGATATACCACAAACGTGTTGGAAAATAATTTTAAACTTTAGGAAATTACGGGATTTATTTTGTTTTAATAACGATGTTTATTGACGAGGTTAATTAAGAGGAGACTAATTTTACACACACATTTGTAATGCAAACATCATAATGTTTTTTTTCTTGGTATTAGGGTCCGTTCGTAGCTGCCTTTGCCTCGACTAATCTAGGTGACGTTTCCCCAAATACACGTGGACCAAAGTGCGAATTCTCTGGAAATAACTGCTCCGAGCAGTATACGTGCCCTGGAAAGAAGGAAATGTGCTTCGCCTCAGGTCCTGGAAAGGATATGTTTGAGAGCACGAGCATTATTGCTCACAAACTATACGAAGAGTCCGCGGTAAGTGCGTTTTTTCTTGTCATTTTTATGATACTCGTATTTTGTGATGTCTTTTCCTTCATTTATTGCGTAAGATGCGTGCAGTAAAACATTATTTGTAATTTAAAATAACAGTGATAGTACTTGTATATTACTTCCTATGTCGGAACTATGTCGGCCTACCATGCATTGACTTTAAAAAGTTAAGCGAAAAGAAAATTCTACCGATTTCTCCCCGGTGTCTATAAACGCCAAAAAAGGACATTTTAATTGAACATAAATATCAGATCGCGCCGCTGTAGCGCGAAACTAAAGTAATTGGAAAGCGTGCACGTGGATTTCACGGTCTTGGTAATGCGAGTAAGTTCAAGTGCTCGGACAAAGCAGCACATTGCACGTAAGGAACTGAATTAAATGTGTTACTGCTCGATTCAGTGACTTGGTTGCCCGTTTCCTAGTGTGTGTATTGTTAATTACGCGGTTGTACATGTGAAACTTATTAGCGGTGCAAGCGAAGCCACCGACGCGTCGAGATTGTTATCAAGCAAATTAAGTGATTCCGCGCAGTGTGATTCATCAAGAGCAATACGCTAATTAGGGATATGCATCCCGAGACATTGACCGTTTTGGTACTGAAAGTCTGGCAGTTATATAAAACAGTAAATATAACTGTGATGTGTGATAAAAGAATTTTTTAGTATAAAAATTAGATAATTATAATTATATAATTAATCTTTTTCTTATGTCTTTTTAAGAAGTTAGTTATGAAATTCACATCTAGGGTTATTAAATGATTATTAACTCTCCGTGGTCCAACCGATCCGTACGAATTTTTAATTTTGAATTACTCTGCCTCAAATTCGGACATGTATAAAAAAAGTGAAAAATGTTTTGGGTCAAACAATTATAAAATCATATTCTGGAATGTTAAAAGAGTGTACTAGAATTTTTTCAACAGTTTTAGAGAAAAACCTTTTCAAAAACGCTATTATGCACAAATGACTCGGGTAGACTAGGAAGGAAACTAGGAACGAAAAAATGTTGCACCACGAAAGGTTAATTTGAGATATATCTATTGCTTATTTTTGTTTTCTGATTACTTCGAATTACGATCTCGGATTTAAAACTGAAATATTATAATTATCACGAAATGATATTTTTTTCCAATTAAGCGATTTCATGGTATAATTAATAACAAAGGATGTTTTCTCGTAATTTTCTCAGAAATAATTCCATATCACGATTATTTGCTTTTATTGAGACCATAATGATGCATTGAGGTATTATTCGAGAAATTAGAGTCGCTTGCACTTCATTATAATTTCTCCACAAGATTATACGTTCCTATCGTCAATTTCCTCTTCATTGAATAACAGTTGAATGACAGAAGGTTGACTGGAAAATATAAAAAAATTTAATGTTCAATTCCGGTGAGAAATTATCTCAATACGTGACATTTACACGTCACATTTTACGTCGGGTGAAATGAAGTAAAATAAAACACATACAGATACCTACCTAATCGATTGTGTTTGTACTTTTATTTTGACATAAACCAGATTTGTATAATTACATTGTTAATCAATTTCGCATTGTTTCACATTTTTCATGTATTTTAAAATACATACGTGGATACAAAAGACTTAGTTTCTATCTATCTTACTTTTGAAAAAGGCTGTCTCGTTAGCCGATGATTTTGACCTGCATCCTGCATCATTCCCAAACATACATTCGTTCCTTTTACTCGTTTTGCATTTATTTGATATTCAAGCTCTTCGTTCTCATAACAAGTTTCAATCTAACGAACTCTGCAATGTAAAGTTCATATCATCACGCTATTGCACATAGACTGTAAAAGTTTTCGGACTGATTTTAATGAGTGTGACATTTTCTATGTGGTGAGACGTTTACATACTTTTTTCTAAATTATTCGCGATATTATGTTTATTTATTAGAGCGTATTAAAAACCTAAAATCAAATGCACAAGAGGCATCTCGAGAATAAATGAAATTTACGTTATTACGTAGTCGCTCTGCAGATATAAATCGATACTTCAGACATGCGCGCGCGGTTACATCGCAATTCCGTCAATGATCCTCTTTTTTAAAGGGATGCGCAAAACTCCTTTGTTTGTGGTTTCGCGAATCGTCAGAGAGAAGGTGATATAAATAGGAGCTACTTCTGTGTTATTTGCAAACTTAATCGACTTTTTCGCGCTGCAGCTGTCAAGTACAATAAAGCGCCTCGAAATAAGACAACAAAATAGAGAACTAAGATGAAAATTTTTATTTCAATGTGTAAAAAAATAATTCCAAGCACTGTGCCAGACACAATGAATTAATGTTCCTCGATATTCTCAGTTGTAAACTATACATATATTTATCGCACATTATATTAAAGATATAATTCTAAACCCTCCTAAAACTTAATTGTTTTACATGAAAACTCTTTGTACGTAAAAATAAGTCCAATTTTTTTTGTCTGTCGCCGACGGCCAATGATGAACTGAATCCATCTGTGAAGATCCGATCGAATTTGAAAACGTATCTCGCTGTCACGTTGACTAGCAGACAGATTATCGACTAATGCCTCTTAGTGAAATGTCCGATTCGATGCTATTTACACAATGGCCGAGCTAATAATGCTTCTCGTAGTCGTAGCTGTTGAAGTGCGCCGGCGAGACGTACTTGACGATTGGCACCGGTTTTGGGTGTATCGCCGGTCCGACTTTCTTCACGACGGCGTTGAACCCGTTGTGGTCGTCAGCCGTGTACTCGACGATGCGCACGCTCCCGTCGGGCTCGTTCACGCTGTACGAGCCATGGACGACGTCGCCGTCCCTCACCTCATGCTGGGTTTTCACGTCGCCGGTATGGGGATCGTGCACGCCGTAATTGAAGGTGTATCTCGGGTGCGACTGCAATGAGCACACAATGTTGTTATAACGCGAATTTTCAACGAGTTTGCGGCGACGCGGCGGACGTCCGCATACCGAAGCTAAAGTGCAAAGAGCTATAGCCGCTTAATGCACGAGCTCGCGTTATTTATTTTACACGCTCTGATACTTCCGCGCAAAACTGCTAGCAGATGCAGTACAATTTTGATCTTTGCGATTGTACGTATTAATCGTGCGTAAAACATATGAAGAAATTTTGTTTATTTAAAGGACAACAAATCTCTGCATTGCAATGAAACTTTATATAAATTATCTTGAACACTTCAAGTACTTAAGTTAAATAAATTTCGATTTTTGTCATCATTTCTTAATTACATTTTCATCCTTTAAAGAAATTGGACAATTTAGTACTATATTAATTACTTACAATAAGTATTAAAAGTATTGTTAACAGTGTTTTAAATATTTATTGTAAGTAATTAATGTACTAAAATTGATCAATAAAAAGGAATTAAAACATATTTCCATTTTTTATTGAAATAATTTTTGATTTAAATACTATCGTCGGTAGATTTTTTTATTATTTTTGAATGCCTGGAACAATTTACAATGTTTTCAATGCTAATTTTTGCATTATTTTAAAAATGTATAATGTATTTTTAAAAGATGAATTAATTTTCATGCTAATGTAATTTACCGAATAATGCAGGATGAGTTTTGAGTATTGCGAGATTTCATAGAATTTTATGATAATTTTTTCTTTCGTGTAATAAAGCCGTTCTAATAAAGCTATTTGTATCTAATAAAGCTACTTGTGACGCACAATTCCGTGCGCTTTCGAAGCGCGATGTTATATCGTAATTATTCGCACACGTAGTGCGATGTTTTCTCGTTTTACGATATTACTCGCCGCTTTTAGTGACAATTAACATCGCGAGAAAGCGACGACAATGAGCGTTGCGGAAAGAGGCTCGACAATAAGATACGGCGAGGACAGAGGAAATACCTTCATCACACAGACGTCACTTTTCAAAGAGACAAGAATTTAAATTAACATATATGCCTCAGGCGTCTGGAAACATTATGATCTTGATGGATCTTGACAGTTTTCAGAAAGAAACGTGCGGGAATTCATATTAAATATTGTTAATGAAGTTGAAACGATAGACGTTAAAATTGCAGGAGAAATACATGGATTTGCTTTAAAATCACGTGTAGATATACCGATTATAATATTTGTAGTAACGTTATTCAGAAGAATATTCTACTTTTTTGGGTTAAAGAACTTGATAGTGTAGAGTGATGTCAATAGAATGTCATGGTTCTCTACTGGCTCTCTAGTGGCATCACTACGTACGATTAAGATTTACTTCATTTGAGCTTAATTGTGGATAATTTTATAGTTTTTGAAAAAAATTTGTTTTAAAAACTTTTTTTAATAAAAGTATTAAAGCAACTATAAGATGCAACTTTTGTAGAAATAGTTTGGAAAATAGTAGTTAATTTGACTAAATTTTTCAATTTAATTAAATTTCTTTAGTTGAAGTATTTATGTATTTAAGTCAAATATATAAATGCTTAAATTAAAATTCAAGTATTTTATGTATTTAAGTGAAATACTGAAGAAATTTAGTCAAGTTGAAAAATTTAGTTAAGTTAATAATTTTTTTTCTCAAGGTAGTTATTGACTGATAGATTATGACGGTATTTTTTATTATCCCATTATACTATCTAATGGATGATGTTATTAATTGACCTCAAACACAAAAAGTTTTCTTAATTTATATGAATTCTTGTACTAAACTAATTGATATTGAATATTGGCGGCGGCCTTTTAAAGATTAAAATAAAATTAAAGTAATCTTAGAAAGACTACTATCCATTTTCAGTTTTTAATATTATTATTAATTTATTAGTTGTAGATCAGTCCATACACACAAAATTGTATAAATTATTAAAAAGTTTTTTGTTTTATATTTCAAGTTAATTAGATGCTTTTAATCACTTTCGCAAAGAGGATCTACGGTTCTCAATTTAATGTTATCTATACATCAACCATTGGATAATTTGTGGTAGTAACAAATACTGTAATCATAATATCATAATCAATAAAAAGCAGTACATACTTCAAATGTTATATTTTAATTACTTATCTCGAAAAAAATTCTTTATAACAGACTTTTATTGGACTCAACAGTTATGTATAACAACATAAGAGACAATATATCATCTTGAATTTTACTACTTTTGCGAAAGTTCTTCGGAGATTTTTTAAGAATTTTCCAAGAAGTTTCAAGGAAGCGTAGCGGAATATTTCTACATGAGAGATGAGAGAATATCAGATTGCGAAAGGAGACATGAAAAAGTACTCACGTAGTAGTCGTGATCCTGTTCGGTATGGTGTTTGTAGCCGTGCAGTTGGTGATCCAGAGACGCGTCCAGGTGCAACGGCGCAGCGGACACCGCGTGCACCGGAACTGCGACTGTCGGCAGAACTTTGTATCCGGCGGAACCGAGGTATCCGTCGAGATCGCCGTAATCGCTGTAGGACAGGCCATGGCCGCCGCTGTAACCGCTGAGAACCACCGCGTGGCTGCACGCCAGCACGGCGCAGAGGAAAGCTATCGTCTGAAAACCACAATTCGCGATCGTAAATCTCTTCTGTGGGAAAAACGAGATTGTTAATACGCGAAGTTGTGTCAAGGATTCGATAGTTTCTTTTCAAATCCAACTACGGTGTTGTAAAGCGTTGTCTTCTCTTTTCTTTTCCTCTTTGAGGTGTCCTGTAAAAGTTATTCCCTCATCTATTGCGCGACGCCGCGCCGCGACTCGTGCAATATTTAAAAGCGTCTGCAGCGTAACAGCGGATAATCGATACCGCATGCAACGCAGGCGATTTTCATTAGTCACCTGTCAAGGCGAGATCTCGAACGAAGCTAGTTTTGGAAAGTCATCGGGGCTGATTTATCGAGAAAGTCTCTTCGGTGAGACGCACGCTTCTCGAGTTTCGATGTTTCGTTAAAAGCCTCGAATCGGAAGTTCTATCGATGAGAGGACCGTCCTCCTTTTCACTTTCACGCCGACCTTGTTATCCGCAGGCCAATAGATCGTAAGTCAATGAAACACCGCGGAAGTGGTTGAGAATTTCGCTTCCTTATCCTTTGCGATGAAAATGATACGTCGCGAATAAAAGGTCTATTACACCCCCGGCACGAATATTCATGCCTGAGAAAGCTAACGCGGGGATTCCGGTACTTTGAGGTAAACCGGAGAATCGGGAAGGAAGAGAAATCTGATTTCTGATTAGAAGTTGTCTGTGAAAAAATTTCAACTCGAAACGGTAGCAAAATTTTCTTCATAATTGCTTTCAACGTGTATAATAATCTTAACACGAATGCAATGTGTGTTGTACATATATTCAAAAATCAGATTGTCACTAAATAACTTTTTAAAGAAGAAAATATTAAAAAAAATATTTATATACAAATTGTAAATTATTATACAAATATAATGCTAAACAAGTAATCTTATTAAGACAGAATAATTTAGAAAAGAGATTAAAAATTAGAGATAGGGAGTTTTTGTTACTGATTATGCGTGCAGATAAATGACTTTACGGCAAGTGTGAGAGACCAGAAACAAAAGATTTTTTAATTAAAAGCGTTACTAAAATTAGAAGAGAGTACTAAACTCTGGATGTATTCACTAGCTTAACGCAAAGCAATGTGGAATTATCTCTCCTGTCCTCTCTTGACGGAAAAGTCCATATAGATAAGATTCCGCCGGCTTCGCGTAACGCTCGGAGACATTATTACAGTACGCGCCCTATCGAGCGAGAGAAAAAGAAATAAGTGAGATTCACTTGAACGATAGACACGGCACCGGAAGTTGTCTCTCGAACGCGACCGATGAGAAAAGCGTTGTACACTCGCACGGTCTCCCAGCCACCCACACCCACTCTCGTTCATACCACACTCGTATTGGAAGGTGCGGGACCTTCTCTCTCGCCGTACCTTCAGCATGATGCTTCCACAATGTTCTCGCTCACACCACGTTTACCGTATGCGAGACTGTCTCGGGCGCGAAGTCACTGATAGCATTATTCCTGGACGATGGGCTTATATCCATCTCCCACCTCAGGATGGCTCCGTTCCGGGCAAAAGCTCTCGGCCTCGGGTGCCACCACTCTTTCAGGCCGGCCGCGGCCGTCTGTCTAGGTTGTACCCTACCCCCCGCGGGTATCTTTTTGTGTATGAGAAACACAACGATGTATACGATCCACGTGCTCTCCACGGCGGTGGCACACGTCGGCGTTACTCACTCGTGCGAAAATCCTGAAAGGGATTATTTAGTCATCTCGTGTTCAAATATCGGCCGGCCGTCACGCTTGCGCCTCGATTGGGGGAGACGATAGGAAAGTTGATAGTTGCCGCAAAAGTTACAAGATAGAACCTGGCCACCTGGTTAATCGAACGGGACGGGCGAGATAAATTGTCCGTATCGCTCACGGACATCGCTCGCGCGAATCTTGCAGTTATTCGTTTAAAAGATGCAACGGATCGATTTGGCCGTCAGAGGCGATTATTTCGAAAGGATAGGAGATAATAGTCGGCGAATAAACCTTGTTTCTCGAATCGTTCGCTTCGCAACTGCGTATATAGAGTTTCGACGTAATTCCGTCCCAAAACGGCGGAAGGTAGCCAAGTGAACGTGAAATTGAATGGAAATGTCAAAATGATTCCGTCATTAATTTGGCGAAACAAATCTGTATTTAGTTGCAACAAACCTTATATGTTTTTTAATAATTTTCAAAAGAGATTTATGTTGGGTAGAAATTTGTTTTATGTTTATATTAACATTCTTTCTTTGAAAGCATTGAATGTTTCTTTTCGACGTGAAAAAATGCGATACAAACGATGTAACTTTATTATTAATATGTAACATGACATATTTTAAACATATCTTGTACTAACATCCAGTTTTCTGTCGAAACTCTCAATTTGTTTGTATAAGTAAAGAGAATTTAATATGAAATTTTACAGAAAAAATGAAATGTAATCTAAATCCACACCGAGATTAACAATGTTGATACTATATTCTCTTATTACTCGGTTTAATTATAAATTATAGTGTAAAGGCTACATGAAAGAACAGTGTCTTATTGCTTATGCATCATTGTTACCGCGCGCATAAACGTTACGTCATGTCTCAACGTAATAGAAGCAAACGCTCTCACTCTTTCATTCATTCTCTCTTTCTCTTTCTTTCTCTTCACATATTCGTATCCGAATTAATACTATTCCTTTTTGTGAAATCGCTTACGCATTTTTCTACGCAGAAAGAACACATAATGCAGAGAGAACTCATAAGTAATGTGAGGAGTTTACGCCGAATTCCTTCGGTCGCGAAATAAAACCGGACCGAGCGTTACAGAACATCCTGAAGAGAAAGGATACATTCGTTAATTACGAAAAGACTTGTTGCCACTTTTTATATGCTTATTTTAACAGAGTTTTTATATGGAAATAAACTTTTACTAACATAACAGCAGTATAATGTTACAGACTAAATCTTATAATTTTAAAGCGGAACCTTGCATCTTATTTTGTGATCCTCTTTGTTTCATAATAACAAGGACAATTAGTATTATATATAGTAGAAAGTAGAAAAATGCGCAATTTGAATTTTTCATTATAGATATTTTATTTTCTAGTAGAGACATCAATGACATTTCTTGATATGTTATTTATACAGAAATACACAACCATCCGTATTTTATTGTGGAAGATATAAAACAAAAGATGTTATAAAAACTAATTTTTTTGTAAATCGAATATTTCATTAATTCTATTTGTTTAGGTGTATACAAAAATTTAAATCAATAAAAAACAATTTTACTATAAAAATACATTACTAATATTTAGTTGAGCCACAGTGAGTTTTGATTACAGCATTATTTCTATTTTGCACACACTTGTAATCAATTTATTTATTACAGAATAAAAAATAAATAACAAAAATATCATTAAATGTGTCCACTTCATATCATAAAAATTGCTTTAAAATATTTCCAATAAAATATTATAATGTCATAAAAATTTGTTGATCCGTTAAGCAAAATGTATAAAATAAACTTTTTGTCGCGCATTTTTTTGTTACTCGTTACTGCATGCATTACCAAATATACAATGTTCTCATATAAGAGAAACTTAATTCTCGAATTTATTTCTTTAGTTTTAGTCGACAAAGGCGTGGTGGCTTCAGTTCTATTCTTACGCAATTCTTGACAAAGCCCGTTTGTCTTCGCGCAACAAGCAATGTTATTTCTTTGCGCACGTAACGTACACATCATCGTTCCGTGAATGTGATCAGGTAACCACCTTTAAAAAAAAGAAAAGGTCGGTCCCGCCCGAGTGATTACCAGCACGATCTATCTGGATCAAGATCATAAGCGACAAAACCTTTCGATCTCAGCCCAAATTCTTTTGTTGCGCGTTTACATAATACGGTGCCGTACACTTACGTGTATTGTTCAATGTTTCTCCGAGAGAGAGAGGGGGGAGAGCGAGAGAGAGAGAGAGAGAGAGAGAGAGAGAGAGAGAAATTACGTTACTCCATTATTTTCTCGCGATATGTTGAAATCTATTACTTTAGCAACTGTACATGTGTGAAATGACATTCTGGTTGATTTTGGATGACTGATCATATAAAGTAAAATTTCGTATGTTATTTTTGAGCCGTATTTTTAAGTAGAATTCTTTTCTTCTTTGGAATATAGATACATTTTACATAATAACAATAACGAATAACGAAAATTTTATTTGCTTCATGAAGTGTGTACATGTGTGAAGCTGCGAACAATCGATTGACTTAATTTGACATAATCGCCGGTCAGAATGCAATTCTTCCAGTTCATATTTCCACTCGCAATTACTGGAGTGCGGTTTTGCAAAAAACATGCAAAATGGCTCTTGTTATTCCATCTCCGCTTTCCGTTTATCGCACAGGCTGGATCTATATAACGTTGTGCGAGCTGAATCGCCCGAATCGCCGTCACGCTTCGCGTTGACGTGTTTCGCAATTCGCGAGACGCGAAGTCGCGCTCTAAATTCGGATTTTCGTATGGTGCGCTAATAAGCGGCGCGGCCTATTTCCTCGCTGTTATTTCTTTTTTCTACCAATGACATTGTTTGCCGGATACGTAATTGAAGGTTGCTTGCTTCCGCGGACGATTTCGTTAACCGTCGAGATATTACCATTTTCTTTCGACTGCGAGCCAACCCGTTTCTTACGCAGTCGCTTATTACTCGACGACGGCTGTGGCAATAAGATTTCATAAGGGTGCTACGCTGAATTAAATTCGGTCGTATATTTGGGCTTTTAAGAAGATGACAACGACGGCGGCGACAATGATAGCAGAGAAAGAAACGTATCGCGAAAGAGTTCTTCGTACATAATTTATTCCCAGTAATTTAATGCCTTTCAAATCTATTTGAGCTAAGTAAATCAGGATTAGAATGATTTGTAGAGAGAGAGAGAGAGAGAGAGAGAGAGAGAGAGATTTTTTTAAGAGAAACAATTTTCTTCGAGCATCTTAGTTGACAAAAATTCTGCGGAGTCAATGAGAAATAGTAAATAGGCTTACATCCCTACTTAAAAAATCCAATAAAATTAAATAAGATAAGCCTTATATAATCTTGTTTATATAATTCTGATGTTTTTATTTCATAAATATCAAGTTTATTCTTTTACGTTATTTAGCATATAATTGAATAATCATTTTTAATCAATAGCTGATCATGTTTTGTTGAAATTGATATTATTATATCATGTTTTTAATTTATGTATATTTGTTACATTATGTAATACTATAATCTTAGATTTTATTTACATATGTTTTTATTTATAAATAATTTATTTCATTTTTGAAATTTTATATGTAAGTAATATATCTTTTTTACACACACATATATGTATATATTCATACAGGTAAACCATTTTAACTTTTACACCATAGTAACTCGAAAACAATGCATTATCAAAAAAAGTTTCAAATAAATCTTGTAAAGTTTCATGGGGATTATTAGGTGAGATTTTGGATTCTGAGTCTTATTTGAGTTACACGAGATTCAATTTTTATAGATTTGTTAAATAAAACTTCCTTGATTGTTTTATGTAAATAGATTTCTTGTTACATTCTGCATAAAAAAATTGTAAGGATAAAATAGTTTACAATTGAACGATTTACGAAATATTTTATATTAATTTAACATTTTGATATGAAATACAAATCTTATAGAATATTTATTTTCATTTTTTCGATAATCTTATCGTAATACTGTTATGCGCAAAATAATAAGACCAATCAATTAGTGTAAAGAAAACGCATACTTGTTTTAAAAAAATATGCAATTTATAACTTTTATGTCAAATATTACAAGGAATCTACTTAGGCACATAATATATTATTATATACATAAAGCAATTTGTAATTTTTAGATTGGAAACGACTCGACAAGTTATATAGAAAACCGAACATGTTTAGATTAATTAATTAGTATTTAGTTGTTTAGCAATGTACTGTTGCGAAATAATAAAGATAGATAACTTCTCTATTGTAACTCAAATAGGTTCGATTGAAACAAGAACTTTACAATAAAATAAAATTAGATAAAATTTCAATAAAAAATTTAAATCTACATCTATCATTTTCTACCGATTTTTTAAAATAGGGATATACATATTTACAGAATGTTTAGAGTACACGATTTTTTAGGCACTTCTGACAGTTAAAAAAAAACAGGTTGAATGATGAATATTCATCTATTTCATACAAGCTATAACATGTGATACAAAAATTAAAAAATCTTTAAATAAAAAAATCTAGATTATTTAACATTTTTTAAAATAGCACCATAAAATTTTTTTCCATTATATTGTAAAGTTTTCAAGACGAAATCAACGCACTATCAAGAATGTTTATTGACGTTTTATTGATTTTATTGCTACACAAACACATATCTGTCATAAAAATCCGTTTATAAAGATAGACTATGTAATCTAGATTTTTTTGAACAAATTTTGAACAAATTTTGAACAAATTTGATTAATTTGATTAATTTTAAATGCATATTAAGTTTACATAGTATCTAAATAAAATGTTACTTATAATTCAAAACATCGTAACATTTTTTATAAATAGATAATTTTATTTAAAGATATGTAAGAATATTGATGATTAATTACAATTTAGTAATCTGGCATTAATTTTCGTTATAATCTCCCTTTGTTTAACGAGGTTGATTTTCTCCATATTGCTTTATGATAAATGATGCTCTGAGAAATAGCATTCCATTTTTGGCGAAAAGAATAGAATATACAAACATTTTACTTACTTTTAAGTGTCACAATTCACTCACAATAGCTGCTTTTTATTCTCCAGCCAAGTGCAATGCTGTAATATTATTACGTTTACTTCCATTGTCAGAAGAACGTATCAAGAGACACGATAGTGTCTATCTCCGAGTGAATTTATCTTTATATTATAGGATTCTGTTAATTATAGAGTTACATTGCAATTACAGTTATAAGTTTTAGCGTGCTTTTATAAATATTAATAAAAGTTGCGGTAAATTTAAATAAATAGGGCAACACATATTCGCAGCACATTTGAATCATTTTTCTTTTAAACTTTTTTCTTAATTTTTCCTTAAATTTATATATATTCATATGTATGTAATTTATATGTAGAAAAGTACTTTTTAAAATATAATTTTCCCCTAAAAAGTGCGTTGTAACAATTTTAATTTTATGTTCTATATTAGCATTCTGCATTCATTTTAAAAAAAGCAACAAAAAAATATCACGAAAGAAACGATGAAGGTGTCGGTGAGATCAATCCATGTGGTCGTGTAATACGTGTTAGCTCGTTGATTGCAGGTGAAGAATTATGTAATCATACGTCCTTCGTAGGCACCAATTTAGATGACAAAATAAGGTGTGACCGTTGACAATGCACTCGTTAAGGGTCATAACAAGATATACAACGAGAAAAATAACAGGTATACTTATAGACCGCGACAATCCTTTCTCACAGTCTTTGTATAATTAAAGACATTATTCATTCGTAAAACGCACCAATCGTTTAAGAATGTATCAACCGCACAGTCTTTGCAAAGTAAATTTAAATTGAAAATATGTTAAAATTTATACTTTAAATAAACTATACATATAAAAATTGTATGAATAACATATTTTTATTTAATAACACGTTTTGACAGTATACTTCATTTGTTATTAAAAATTAAATTATTATAAAACACAATAATAAAAATATGAATTTTCTTGTGTCAGTAAGTTAAGTATTTAAAATGATTTAAGCAAAGTTTTATTTCGATTTTGAGCTTAGATATTCCATAAATAAATAAATTTTGTTTACTTACAGAATAATTAATTTTCTTTACATTTTAATAAAATTTTACATAAATTATTTTGAATATTCAAAGTACGTACTTTTATATAATAAAAAGATTTTGTTCTGATTTCTTAATTACGTGTCTACTTTTTATTCAAATAATTTTTGATCCAGGTACAAACCATTACCACTAAACTTGTATAACTTTCAATATGGAACTATCTGTGACTTTTAAAAAATTTTTCCATTACTTTAAAACTATGTGTAATACATTTTTAACGAGATTTGTTTGCAAAACCCCAGTTTTTTTGTTTATCTACGTATAAGCAAAATTGTAGTAACAAAACGAATGTAATCTTTTTATGTTAGCTTCCATTTGTATAAAAAAATACGTGATGTTTGAAATGCAGTATCAATTAGTCATATTTAAATTTTCGAAGTATACATCTCAAAAATATCATCACAGTAAACAAATTTCGTTATTGTTTGAAAATGTACACTTTCTCATTGTACGAGTTATAACTCAGTGTCAATACTACCGCCGTATACGTATACAGTCAGTATTGGTAAAATCTATCATTTTTTTATCCGATTAACCTGATTTTCGTTTTCGTGACAATGGCAAAATATTGTATATATAGTAAAGTACGATTGTAGAAAAATACGATGAGATACACGTGCAGGAGTAATAAGAATTTTTAGAGCGGAAAATATAACTTACATTTACCATGAATAAAATCATGAAATGGTTTTGGCATTTTCAATCTTGTCACATTTTTATTGAAGATCTATCTCATATTTAATTCAAGCCCACGTTATATCAATATTAAATTTCACATTCTTGCTTTAGTCTGCTAGAAAAGATACAATAAAAAGGTTTCTTTATTATTTCTATACGTAAAATTTTATTAAAAAATACGTGCCTAAAATTAAAAAAAAAATAACTAAAAGGCAACTAAAAACTCTTAATTTATCATTGATTGTTCAACTGATACAACAAATTGAGTTTATATGACATATTATGTAAAAATGAATGTTGTTTATATTTTTCGTTTTTTTTTCGGAGAAAGAATCTTTCGCTATTCAACGAGTCTATTTTGACACCAGTAGAGTCACGTCTAATGCTTCACTTCGCGACCTGGAAGGGACTCGCGACCTGTTCCCATTCCAGATCCTACAATAACTGCTAAGTTGTGAGAGGTTTACTCGTGACTGTAATGCCAAAGAGCATTGGCAAATACGCTCGACGGTGTGTGTACCGTAAACAAATAAATTACACGTTGCATACTCTAATGGATAAGAAGAAAGAAAAAGAATGAATTTGTTTGCAAATATAGAAGAATTGAATATGTATTTGCAGAAAAATTTGAGAAAAAAAGCTAAACTAAAAATATAAAATTATTACAAAACTTTATTGGACTTCTTTCGAGGTGTTATCTCGAAAATATGAGATTAAAACGACTTGGACTTTTTATTAAATCAAATTCCACGATGCGTCAAATTTAGTCGTAATCCGCTAAACATCAAATTTGCATAATGGACGCTTTGAAACGAGGCGAGAAAAGGAGAAAAACGTGAAAGATATGGAACTGAAATTAAATCACGAACCACGTTTGGATTAGTCGTTTAATTGGGTCTTATCAATGAAACCAGTGAGGTCAATGCGCCCTTATCCGTTAAGCCATCGAGTAATGGATCACACCCCCATCTCATTTTAGTTATTATTCAAACAGCGAAGTGTTAATCTCCCATTTTACGGGGACAATTTGCACGCGAAGGGTGGGGGTGGTAGAAGGGAGCGGGGCGGGGAAGACTCGTTTGATTTCGCGGCTTTGTTTGCACAGAGAACCCTGGGGCGTATAGTTCCTGCCTTCCGTCCTTTTCGCTTGCTCTCCTCCTGTCACGCCTGTATCAATTCGCGAGACGTTCTACGCGGCGTAGCCCCGCAGATGTGACGCAACGTATTGTTTACCAGCCGCATTTCAATACAATCGTGTGGGAAACGAATGCGCGCACGAAACGTGGGGAAGAAATGTCTCGGCGTGTATCCTTGGCACACCCCGAACTACGTTTGTACTCGGTAGTACGAAAAGGCTTAGAGTCTAACTCTCCTGAGGCCGCTTTCGGTCGCGGCTCAACCTTAATTCGACGAGTTTTTGTCTCGATGCTCAAGGATACGCGGTTTCCTCTCCTCGCCCCGTGCGTGACGGTCCGTTATTCACTCTTACCGATGCTGCGATTTTATTAGTATCCTTGCAGTTAAACGAGCTTCCCCATGACATAATTCCTTTGAAATCCCCTTGAAGTATATAATTCCTGCTAGAACGCTCTTTGCCTGAGCATTGAGACACATCATAATAAAAATGCTTGTTTACAAAAATTCAGTAATACATCATATAGCTGATAGAATACAGTATTTTTTAAATTAATAAATTTGGTTACTAACAAAGGAACAAACCTCGCGAAGTGAGAAATTCAGATTTTAATGAAACTTGGCATAAATGTAGAGGAGGTAAATACATGAATTTAGAAATTTGTAGTTGCTGTTAAAAATAGTTTGAAGAGGTGAAAACACCCCTCAAAGGTAAAGAGACTTTTGCCTTTTTTCAATATATCTCGTAAACCACACGAAATATAAAAAAATGTTTTATATCAAAGTTTTATAGCAAAAATATCTCTATTTAACTACACTATTCATTTTCCGGAAAAAAAAAGAATTAAAAAAATTTTTTTTTCGAAAAATAAATAGCGTAGTTAAATAGAGATATTTTTACTATAAAACTTTAGTATAAAACATTTTTTGATATTTCGTGTGATTTACGAGATATATTGAAAAAAGGCAAAGTCTCTTTATCTTTGAGGGGTGGTTTCACTCCTTCAAACCGTTTTTTAGAGGCAACTAAAAATTTCTAAATTCATGTATTTACCTCCTCTACATTTATGCCAAGTTTCAGTAAAATTTGAATTTCTCATTTCGCAAGGTTCCCTTGTAAGTAAAATTCGATAAAAAGTCGCAAATCTTTTGAATTAATTTAATTTCTTGATAATACAAGACTTTTAATAGTACACGAAAAAACTTTTTTTTTAATTTATGCTGTCATAATCATGGCAATTTTGGTATAGCGTAATCCGCACAAGGAATTTTATTATAATTTTAGTGAAATCCAATCCAGTTTTATTTTGCACTATTAATTAAACTATCTTATATTATAAAATAGCTTGATTAAATTTTCCAAAAATTCAACTAAATTTTATTATGCTGAAAGCATAATAAAATTCTTTGAAGTCCATATTATTCCAACTTTACTCTCATACTTTTGAAGGTAAATTTTAAAAGAAAATTCTTTCTGTGTGTATTCTTTCTGCATGATATTTCGATTCCAGAAAAAGTTTTGCTCACTAGAGCTGGTAAACATTTTTTTTTCCTTGAAATCGATAATTTACTTTACGGCATGGAAAACGGTGAGACGGCGCGTTGTAAACGTGGCGCATATACAACGCAATAATTTGCGTATATCCGATAACGTATGACATTGGAGCATCGGTATATTTTCCGCGCTGTTAAGCACGAGGTGATACAATGGAAACTGTTAATGGTATAAAATGATAAGTCTAACGTAAGATGGCGATCGGCTAATTATCCCAGTACGCGTACATCCGTAGCGGCTTTAGCCATTCCGGAATTCACAGACAACAGAGATAGCTTAAATCCGATCATGAAAAGTGGAGGATAAAGTTGAAACAATTTATAATTTTCCTTATGAGAAGTGAATTATATCAGTTCTTTTATTAGACAGAGATACGTAAATTGAAATGAACACACAGAAAAATATAAATTCTAGTAATAAGAAAAGCAATACTTAATATACTTTTCGCTTTAAGTAATGATTATCTTTAATAAAGAATATTCTCTTAATAGTCTTAAAATAATCGTTATAATAGTCTTAAAATATATTAACAAACGAGATAAAATCTTTATATATATATATATATATAAAACATAATTAAATGCAGAGAACCTGATTATTTCTTGGCCCTTCTCTCTACTTCATTGTATAACAATATAGGGTAAGATCGGTATTTATGCCGCACTGGAATTTACTCAGCAGAAGTCAGAAAAAAATAGAAGGAATAAAAGTAGTTTGCTCGTAACTACTCTATTATGTGCCTTTATGCTACATTAATATTGTGTTGTGATTTTATTTCTTTATTGTTAATATTAAAGAAAATATCGTTAATTAAATCAATTTCTTCAAGTAGCACGATCGTGTATTATGACCTACGTAAAATGATTACTGTAGATAATGTAAAAGGCTTAATAATTATTTCATGATGCGTAAATGTAGAGGGATAGTAAAGGATGGAATACAAGCAAGATACAAGTGCACAGCTTTTGTATTCTTTGTTAGTTTAATATCTTGTATATCTCATTTGTATAGGATAGACGATAGTTTTAGTGAGCGGGATTTATGCCGTAGTATAATACACGCTACGTGATTGGAAAGCAGCACTTGCTGCTATGTTGAGAATATAATGTGCACATATTTGCAGTTTTGATGTGCGCATGTTAATCTTTTCAATATTGCATTATTATTTGTATATATATTTATTGTTCTTATTCCTTAATATAATTATTTGTATATATATTTATCGTTTTTATTCCCTAATAAATTTTGTGAACACATTTTGTAAGTCAATATATTATTTTACATTATATTTGTAAATTATCGATGCGCCGTATATCTTACATACGAGTCGTCGTAAATCCCACCAGTTTTTTATACGACAAAAAAGCAAGGGTTCTTTCAATTTTTTTTCAAATATAAGAAAAGAAATATTTTATATTAAAATTTTTTGTTATAGTAGTAGACAGTATAAAGTTTTCATTGGTATAATTTATTTTTTTTAACATAGTAAATAATAATAGTAATAAATTGATAAATTAAGTTTCGATAGATGCGGCGTATATACTGGCTTTAACCTATACTCTTCACAAATTTTAGAAAAACATTATTATGTGTACACAAAAAATGAATTTATTTATTCAAAAATTTATTTTTAATTTAAATATTCTTCCAAAAAACATTAACATTTTATTTAAAAAAAGTACTATAATAAGATTGAATTTTTCTTTTAATGTTCTTAATTGAAGTAAGAAACTTACTAGTATTAAGAATATCAATAGAGAGCACGCGCGCGCCTTGGCCAAAAGCTGATGATATTAGGCACTGATTTCTTTTTATTCATCTGGGATTATTTGTATCGTTCTCTATTATTCTGTATTATTCTCTATTGTACTGGCATTATATGTAAAAGTTCTTGAAACAATGGATAATTCACATTTCTATTTCTATTTAAATTTTCTTTAATTAGAAATGTTAATAAGGTTACTGTTTCAAAAATTGCCGCTTTTTTCAATTGCAGTATTAGAAGCTATGAGAATTAATGTAACGTATTAAAAATGTTTTAATGTTAAATTGAGATTATTATTATATAAATATAATCACAACGATATAAAATATTCGATAAGTTTTCTATTGATATAATAATTAAAGAAGTTAGGAATACATCTGTGAGAATGTAGGCGCCATTATTTTCTAAATAGAAGTAAAGCAGAATTGCTGGTTTTGAAAGCACAAAGAAACACGGTATTTTCACTTTATTATATTTACTAAAACAATTATATGATTACGTTTAAATGCGTTTAAATAACATAAATATAAAAATATGGTAGATTATTTTTATAATTTAATTTATTAAGATGGCTGCATTTTAGAGACAATCACTTAGGATTGCTGGCAGTAAATGAGCCCCGTTATATGCATAAATATATGTGCAGTAATCAACCCGGGAAAAAAAGTTTACATCTAATTATATACAATCATATATAATTTGGTAGATATAATTATGTATGGATTTTGACCTGATCTAATTATATATAAATAGATAAAGTTGTTTCTGATCATATCTAAATAGATCACACTGAGAGAAGAGAATGGTTGCAATTACCATAATTTTACTATAATTTATAGATTTTCTGTGCAAACTATAAAATTATAGATATTTTAGCCATGCAAATTATAGCTGCCTAAAAAATTGTCAAAACATATATCTTCCATTTTATTTCATCTTCAAGGGAATTGCTCAGAAAAATTTACTAGAACATCGGTGAAAAATCTCATAATGCTCTGCCTTTTATTCCATTCTATGTGTTTTCTTTCTTACGAGAAATAGAACGCCATCGCGACCATCTAGTGACGGTTTTGTGTACTACGCAACCGTCTGTAATTTTTCTTTTTATTTATTATTACCACATATACAGTAAACAAATGTTAATAAACATAATTACATTTACTGTAATTGTAGTTGCGTTAACAATATAAAAATGGTTATTTTAATTTTTATACATCTTGATATTTTACTATATTAATAGTTGTAATTATAATTTAGAGTAAAATTTTTTCATAGCTGGCAGGACTATACATATAAGGTTGTTAGTACTAACAATATAGCAATAATAACTATAAAAATGGACTTCCTAACTATTATATAATTTTTTACCTATGCAATTATAGTCACAAATACCATATACTTTTTTCTCTGTGTACATAATTAGATACAATTATATATCTTATTAGATGTAATTATATCTATATATTTACAAGTATAATTCCATATTATATTATAATTTTGTATAATTTGATATGGAATTATTCTCGTAAATATATAAATATAATTACATGTAACAAGATATAATGTTTTTTCTCCAGCAAAACTGTCAAAATAATTTTGCATAATTTGATATGAAGTTATAAATATTTTGATATAATTACATCTAGTAAGATATAATTTTTTTCTCCGGTAAGATTCTGAAAATAATTTGATATGGAGTTATAAATATTTTGATATAGTTATATATAATTAACAATATACAAAGAGCTTATTATATATGATTATATGTTATATGATATAATTGTATACAATTATATACAATCAGATATAAACTTTTTTTCCCGGGAAGGGACAATATTTAAGGCATTGACTGATAGTAACAGGTTCAATAGGACATATTTTTATTTCTTTTACTATATTTAAATAATCTATTAATTTTTGAACTTATTGCTATTTTTTGTAAATATTAATGTTATTTAAATAACGATAAAATGGAATATTTATTATATATTAAAAATACGACAATAAAGCATCAACTGCCACTAAAGCGCTTAAAGTAGCAGTAATTGGGACAGTTACCATATAGATGTCTAATACTTGTGTTTGATTGTATTTTGAGTAATTTTGAGGAAATATGGGAACCTATTTTTTTATTTAATAACTTCATCAATAATTTTATATTGAAATTTAATTATTATATTCATCATAATGTTGTTTAATTCTAAATTCAAAATTATAAAATATTTATTAGAACGTGATTTATGAAATTATGACGACGGACTGTAGTGATTCGAATAGGAACAAGAGTGGTATATAACCATCACAAAAATAAATTTAAAAATTGGTTTTGTTTAAAAAATACATAGCATTTTGTTATAAAATTATATTAAAAAAATATATTGTTAGAAAGAGCTACAATATAACCGTTTTAAGATGGAAAATGCTGACTTATTTCAATTAGAAGATAGATCACAGGTAAAGATAGTTTCTTAAAACAAGTTAAACTTAGGTTTTTAATGAAAAAAAAAATAAATAATAGGGGAGAATAATAATAGGAGAAAAGGTTTCTCACATTTAGATGCTTGTTAGCATCATTCTTTATTAAATTAACTTTCAATTTAATAACGTGATATTACTAATTCTTGTTCAACTTAGAAATGTTTTAAAATTGAAAAATTTATTCGGCGCGCAGTTGCGTAAACTTGAAAAGGTATACAAAATCACAACATAAATATCAGCATTAAGATCTATGACCGTTAAGGCATTTTGATTATATTGTGTTTTCACATTTCGGTCAAAGTTTTTTATTTAGAAAAAAATGTAGAAAATAAAATATTGTAAAATGCATATATTTACACATAATTTTCCTATTATATCGACACTATAAATTTATCTTAAGCAGAACAAAAAGTCGTTACAACATCAAAATAATTGCAAAATAATTATTAAAAAATCACTTTTTGATCAATCACGATTCACTATAGTGCCATTTTGATGTTATGACGACTTCTTGTTCTGTAAATAGTTGTTCTGCTTATGATATATGTGAATTACAGGTTAGCAGGGCTACATGCGAAAAAATCGCGCGAGTGCACCACGTGCACTCGAATGTATTTTATCCTTGCTTAACATTTGGTAAACAACAAAGTTTGAAAATGAAATCTCTAATGTTTTTGAGTGCAGTTTTCTATAGTGACAACCGATATTTATCGAAGAAATATTTCAATATGAAAATCTCGATAGTACCCATATTACCAGCACGCTTCTATGTCCACATTAAAAAAATGCTATTAAATAATTCGGAATGTATATGTATAACCGAATATAAAGTTAAATAACCAAAAAAAGACACTCGAGTGTATATATACACGTGTGAGAATACAAGTTTAACAATAGGAGTATGTATAAAATTAAATATTAAAATGTCATAAATAACAATTGTCAACTATTGTGTGTTGGCATATTAGCGCCATTTCATAATGACAGGCTACTGCCAAACAAATGATTCCATAAGTAATTACAAGCAATTAATACTTACATGGTACATAATACTATCTTTCTCTCTACTTATCATAAACTTATGATAGATTGCGAATATATGAGTATATGAAGTATTTGTGTGACACAAATAATATTTACTTAATTCAAATAATTTGCAATATGTATTCTTCTGCGTGTACTTCCATCCGATTAAATGTAATTTTCGACTGCAACATTATATAATTCTCAATAAATGAACACACAATCTATGGTGTCATGTGGAACGCGCTGATGTGGCTGGGTTTATTTAAATAACAAAGTGATTCAGCAGCGGTTTCTACCGGTGCTACGACAATCATTTCTGTCATTCGCGATTCAATGGCATGCTGCCAGCAGAATACTTATGACCGTTACGCAGCGCATTTGTCGCGAAGAAAGGCAAAGTGTCATGTATTACGGCACGAGAGCGTATACACTTTTAGAGAGGGTAAAAGTGTTCCGACATGTTTTCCAGAATGATTGTTAGAAAATGCACCGTCTCCGACGGATGCGCGCTTGTTATTCTGGAGCAGTAGAACGATGTAAGAGAATAGTCCGACGTTCCTGCATTCGGATTTCGCGCGCGCATGGCCATTCAAACGAGAGTGAAACCTTCTCCAGGTTGAATAACTGTGTCGTAACGTCAGGAAGTCACAGGCATTTTTCTGCTTAGAATCATTCTTCCTAATACGCATATCTTTATTATTCCGCGCGGATCAAATTAGTGAGGCGTGCGCCAGCGAAATTGATTGGCCGCCGATGAATAGATAAGCATCCGCTTATAAAGAAGGATTCCTGGATGTCAATTAGATATGTTCAATAAGATAACAGGATCTCGTTCGACATAATAACGTAAAGTACCATCGGATAGCTAGACAAGTATACAAAGAAAAATAACTGTATCTAAATAAATATTATTTCAAGTATTTCACATACGCACACCCATGCACGCACGCACGCACACACACACACACACACGCGCGCGCGCACACACACAAATTCATATATCCGCAAATCTAACCTAAGTTTATCCTTAAATTTATTTGAAATATATTCAGTATTCCAATATGTTTAATACTTTAATCAAAAATATTAAGTTAAAACAAGAAGACGATTTGCTTTCCAAGAGAATGTTTTATAAATCAACATTGATTTATTCCGATTTTATACCGAAAAATAGGTTTCATATTTCAGTACAGGCCCTGTACTGGACCAACATTAAAATAATGCTACGGTACTAGCTTATATGAATCGGTATTGTATAGCAATACTGGTCTCATATACTGTCAATAGATTTTCGGAATCTTATCCGTACTGAAATTGAAAAAGATTGTCTCCTAGAGCAAAGCAATAGGAGATTCTACCGATAGAGGGACATGCGGCTAAACTCTCTCCCGTAAGAAGAATACCACCCAGTGCATTACAAGTAATGCAAGCGCGTAAGACTCCCACTTGTTAGAGCGAGATCCCAGGATTTCTACACTAGAAAACCTGAAGAATCAGTATCGATGTAAGGTACAGTCGATACTAGGTACACAGAGAGAAAAAATTGTAGTGGCAACTATAAGGGGACAACCATATATTTTTTGTCACTATAATTATAATATATAGTTAAGTGAACTATATTACAGTTATTGCAACTAAATTAATGGTTAAGAGAACTAATAAAAAATAGTTGTAGTATACTAAATAATAAAGTAATTACAACTATTTTTTATTAGTTTTCTTTAACCATAAACTTAGTTGCAATAACTATAATATAGTTCACTTAACTATATATTATAATTATATTAACAAAATTTGTGTGGTTGTCCCTTTATAGTTGTCACCACTACAATTTTTTCTCTCAGTGTACTGTTATAGTATTAAGAAACAATATTTTTCAATAGAAAATCGGTATCAATTTTTTATATTATTACAGTATTAAGAAGTGAGTATTGATATTTGGTACTGTTGCACTATATAGAAAATTAGTATCGATTTATTTTTAGTACTATTAGAGAGAGGGAGAGTATGCGCGCATGTGTGTTTGCGTGTGTGACATCATAATTCCGTACCGTAATAGTAATATTGCATTTCAAGATTGACCTATAGCTACCATCTCAGTATTTCACAAATATAATTGTTAACTAATACTACCAATATTGGTATCTAATATCGCATCGATAATCAATAATGAAAGTTGGCATTGTGCCAGTATTTAGTTCCTATTTATGTAAATTATACTGATTTTTCTTTTATAAAATTTTATTACAATATTTTTTGAAAGAATAGGAATCCCTTTTCTTGATTAGGTACAGAATAAATTTTTTTAAAATTTGTGATGATTATTTTAAGACTATTATTAACTGTTATTTAAAGAAAGAAAAATAAATTGAGTAATCGCTTTCCTCTACAGGAGAAAGATTATACTTTTTCTGCGTGTAGTGATTTCGCTACTAAAATTTTTGAAATCGAAAAACAATCGGCGGGAAAGAATAAAAGAGTCAATTCGGAGAGAAGCGTTATTATAAATTATCAGCCACGTGTTCGTGACACCTCATCGTTTATAAATCGTGCGATGTATCAGGAATGCATTAGCCGGTAATTCTGTCGTGAATGGCCGCGCCGATTGAAACCGGCGCGGCCAATTTTATCCCACGCCGGAACAGTTCCACACGTCTTGATATTACCGCTTGTGCAAGGGTCGATTAGAAGGGGCAGAGTCATCGTCGTGCGAGTAAGACGGATGCTCGAAGAGGAGAGAGACAGAGAGGGATAAAAAATGGAACGAGTCACTATGGCGATCCACACGTGTTTACACGTTCCTGTTCCCACGTCTTAAAACGGGGCTCCGCAATCGCATAGCATCTCAGCCTCATTATGCGGCTTATCTTACATCGACGGAGACAGACTCCGCTTCCGCGGCTGAAAGTCCCGGCACTGCAAAAGCCAGCGAATCAAGGATCGACAGACATATGTACTCGTATTCTTGATTATCAGAGAGCGGCGTAGTCAATTTCGCTCGAGCGATTGCCACCGGTTGGAACACTCAAGTAAAACTCTTACAGAAATTTAATACCAGTACTGGTCAATTAATTACTTACGTTGAGTTCTAAAAGCACTGTTAATGCTAATGTTTTTAACTCTGGGATTCTACATATTTTTTTTTTCTCGTACGTTAACACTACTCTGGGTGAAAATTTACCTAAATAATTATAAATCTTTTATATATATATTTTTTCTACTTTATAGTTGCAAGATGTTAGAAAAATTAAACTATCATTATTTTAATGTAAACAAAATCTAATTGAATATTATTTTAAACTATAAAAATTTTAATAATAAAAAGCATTGTAAACGTGAATTAGCATTTGAATAAAAATTCATATACAATAACTCTAAATAAATAATTAGCCAGTTATTAGTAAATTTCTGTAAAGAAGAAAGATTAAGAGCATTACGAAACATAAAGATTAGCATCGATCCATTAAAGATCGTAATAATAGTACACGCAGTTTTGATTAAATCGCATATTTAATTTTCGAAGATCTCGAATTAACTCATTGTCAGTCGCTTGATATTTCGAACGGTCTATCCTCAATAAGTTCTCTCAATAAGTTGGAGCGATATCGAGGCTGCGATGTGTGGGCACGCGTTGATTACGTCTGACCGCAATTATATCGGCGTCACGCGATTTGTCCCAAGTATTAAAACTGTTTCCAAGGTAGGCCGGATGACAACCGTCACGTCGTCGGCATCGACCATCGCATTGTGAGCAAAGACGGCAGCGGTGTTGACGTTAACTACTCTGCCGGGTGGGAAAGTATTGCTGAACGAGGTTGTTTCAGTCCTCCTTGAAGAGCCTTGCGAGCTTCGTTTCGCGATCTTCCAAGAACGCTTCACGCCACGCCTCGTGCGCGTCGTGCTATTACGAATTGCGGTATAATGTGAGTTTTGCGCGAGTTTTGCGCGCAAGGACGATCCGCACTTCCGACTCCTTTGCGCGACTTCGCGCTTCGCGATTATCGCTTGAATGATCGCTCGATGGTAATTACGCTATGTTCCAGAAATTGCGTGTTTGTTTCGTAGGAAAAAATTATTTTGTTTTGAGAATACATTTATTTTCAAAATGTTAACTAACTTGAAATGAGATTATATAGCATTAAACACACATGACTTGCTTATATGAGATAATTTTATATGATTTTATAAAAGAAATACATAGGGGAGACCAGGGCTATTCGTTAGGTGGGGTAATTCGTAAAAATGGAAATATCT
>QKQZ01003442.1:0-15687 GCA_003595255.1 Solenopsis fugax | reverse complement strand
TTATGGCTAGTGACATCTGCCGGAAAAACCGGAAAGGAATTACCGACACACCTGGTATATGGTGATTATTGTGTATTATGTAAGATTTTTTATGGGTGATTTCTCACATTAATTCAAGATGAAAATTTCATATAATTATATGTCTGATACAACTTATGATAGTATTAAAGACGGAATGTCATAGTTGAAGAAAATTCGTTTTTTTTCCAAAAATTTTGAAGACTCAGGTTATTTAAAGATTTCTCTTGTTTTAACTTATCCCATTTATTATAAAAAAATTTTTAATCTGATGCGGTACATCCGTTTTTTTCGTAAAATGGTATTCGCTTATTTTTGGGACACTGATTAAATGAAAAAATAATATATAGCTCGAAAGATAAACTTCCATATCTTTGAAACATACATAAAATTTCATCAAAATAATCCGAGTGATTTTCGAAATTTTAGAAAAAGAAACAAAATGTTTCCTCTAACTTTTTTTTTATCTACTCTATGTCTTTGGAACTAAATCATTACAAATATATAATTATATTAAGTCTTTAATTTGAATTAATGTGAAGAATAAAACCTTAAAATCTTTTTAAATACTCCAGGATCACTCTATATGTTGAATGGAATACAAATGAGCCGTTTAAATAATGTCTGATAATGACTGAAGAGAAAGAAAAACATTTAGACCAATTCGTAAGTTTGTTAAGAACCCAGCGAAAAGTAACTCATTGAATCGATGTCGAGTCGACATCAAAAATATTTTTCGAAAACTAATCAAAATACTCATCGATTTCGATTGATTTATGTCATACTTTTCGATGAATAATCATCTCAGAATGATTCGATTTTCACTTGATATCGAATACTGTTTTCTTTCTGCAGCTGTATTGAATTGGGTTACTAAAACCTTATTCTTGAGCACATACGAATAACTGTCACATACGAAAATGATAATTTTTTTATTGTGATTGACCGATCGTATACAAAACTGTCATTTTTGTATGCGAAAGTTATTCGTACAAACTTAAAAATTGATCCCCAGAAACAAAAAACAAACTATTGTCTTGTATCATACATTAAGAATTAAGATTAATCAATTTATTTCTGTGTTTAATATTAGTAACATACATAAAAAATTATCTTTCTTGTAGTCAAAATACCTATATAGCCCACAATACCACTTTCTCCTCACATTTTACTAAACTTTATTATTAAATACGAGTATAAATGGATTTTAAATATTCATTTATTTTGACACAATAAAAAATTTATATTTCTTACTTGTAACTAAAAATAAATTAAAAATTTAATTAAATAAACACAATTCTCAATATAAATGAAGTACCTTTAACAGTCACAACTAGATCTGACATTTAATGCTGAAATTTATTCGTGTGATTTTATATATCTTTCCAAATTCATTTCATATATATGTATATATATATATATATATATGAACTGTACACACACACACACACACACACACACACACACACACGCACGCACGCACGCACGCACACAATCGTTACACCTTTTAATAGAATTTTATATATATGTATATATATATGTGTGTGTGTATATACTATGTGTGTGTGTGTGTGTGTGTGTGTATACTCTAAAATAAAATTCTATTAAAAGTGTAAAGATTGTATTTATTTTTTATAAAGATATGAAAGCTTACATTAAATAGAATACAGTATGAATGAAGAATTGTATTATTGACAGACATAAATAATGTAAAAATTTTAAGACTTTAGCATTAATAATTACGTTACAATGTTAAGTTAAAAGTTAATATTGTAATGCAATTACTAATGTTGAAATCTTGTAATTTTTACATTATTTATCTGTCAATACAGTATAATTCTATAAATATTGTTTTCTATATAGGCAATATAAATAAAAGTGATTATATAAAAACTAATCGAAATAGCTTCGAATCGATATCGGAATAATGAAAAATCGACATTCTAACTGAAAATAGGTATATAATGTTCCCGTTTAAGAGTTTGCTGATAAATACGTGTTACAAATAATCTGTTTCTTTTAAAAATATCATATAAAGCACAGACTTTGAAATAAGCTTCAAATTTAGAGCATTAATTCGATACGATATAATATCGATGATTTTGACGTCGATTTGATATCGATTAGGTGTTATTTCTCACTGGGAAATTTACATAAAAATATAAATAATTTTGTTTATCTTGCAAAAACATTAATTATTGCAAAATACGAAATAGCATTATAAAAATCACTGCACCATCTGATAGAAAAACACTTTCTAATTTGAATGTCTTCAAAGTTTTATTTTTAACTTTTATTTAAATAATATACTCCAAAAGCGAAGTGGTACGATATTGGCCTTTATTTGATATAAAACTTTTATTTAAATAAAATGCTATACAACTTCTTTTGCTATAATTGTAATATAAAATCCAAAGATAAATGATCCTTAAAAAGGAAGCGAGTAGCGATTCTGTAAAACACAGGAAATAATGTGCCACTGCATCATTCTTCACATAAGGTGCAGTTGTTAGAAATAAAAAACGAGTGTGATTGGCACTATGCGTATGTTATACGACTTCTTTTTAGCGACTACACGTATGATTCGTTTTTATGACACGTCGATGGCGAAAAATTCGTTTACGTTTTACGGAAACTGTAACGTAATAAAAGCATTTCAGAATACATGCAGTTTCAGTGGTAAAGGAACGATTTATTATTCACTACGAGTATTTTGCACGATTGTGCAAAACATCCTGTTTGATTCTCTCTCTCTCTCTCTCTCTCTCTCTCTCTTTCAAGTGACATGATCAATTCAAAATGAAATGTTATCAGAAATATTAAAAAAGTATTATTCGATTTGAGCGCTATATAAAAAATAAGTAATCTTTGCGAACATATTCCTTATAAAAACGATGAGTAGCACATGTGTGTATTATCGAAATTATTGATCACAATAATAAAAATGTATGTCCTTATAGAAATCTCTGGAAAAACGAAGGGAGAAAAATGCCAGACAAGGGAATCTAATGTTACAGCGATATGAAACATATTATAAACATTGTTAATGTAAAAGTGAATTATGCGTTCATTTTCAATATAATAATAATATTAATAGAATTATTAATAGGATAATAAAAGTTTGATATCCTTGGGAATAAAACATATCAAAATACTTATTATTGATAATATATAATACAATTTATGATTACGTACAAATACAGGAAATTGGAAGTGCATTGTTTGTTATCTTATGTTTATTTGTAATACGAACAAGGGAATTTAGTGGGATATATGTATACTGCGCAAAGATTTTCGTTTATTTCACAAAGTTTGGAAGCGCTGTTAGTAAAGTTATGAAAACGAACGATGAAAGGAACGGAATCGAGAGATTCATCCAAAGGGATAACGAAATAGATCCAACAATAAATCTTCGTAACGTACTGTAAGAAGGAGTTCTCTTTCACGCCCTCTCGCTCTTCCCCCTTTCTCTCTCTTTCTCATACACATCATGCACGCACACACACAAAGATAGTACAAATGCTATATTTATGTCCATTAGACAGAAGTTACATTATACTATGTATATTTATTTTGAAGATCTTAAAAACCATACCGAAAGCATTAAGAAATAGATTACTAGAAATAGATTAGAAATAATAAAAAATGAAAGTGGGAAACAAAGAAAATAGGCCAAGATTGAGGACATTATAATACAATTCTGTAGAAGTGTGCAAGAAAGTACGTTTTACGAAGAAATGAGAATGTATAATTCTTCGTCAGCCGAGATAAAACAATGGGAAAGAATCGAACTATTTAAGCAAATGTTAAATGAGTAGAGAAAAGTCACCAATACTGGAATACTACTTTGCTTTCGAATAATACTTCTTAAACAAAAGGTAAAAATAAGACTTTAAAAAGATGAATACAAACTGTAAAATGTCTTCTATCAGATGGTATAGCAGTTTTTATAATACTATTTCGTATTTTGTAATAATTAATTTATGTAACATAATCAAAAAGAAGCGTTTGAGAAATTGAGCACCAAAATTGGCACAATAGCAGAATTCAAACACGGCCCCGAACGAGTTAAAATAAATTGATTAACTAAGTAATAAAATATATTTTTTGTATTAAACAACAAATAAAATTTATAAAATTAAAAATTAGAATCGAACCCTCCTACTTTATGCTTTTGTGGCACCTTCCCATTAAGCAAACATTACTTTTAAATGTTCTTTTTAATAAAATGTTATTTGAAAAACATTTGAAAAATATTGTCTGCTCATCAGTGAATCTGTCGCGTCCGATGCTATTTCTCCTACCTTAAAGAAAATGTAAAAGGTTCATAAACCATCTGTCAACAATGTAGTTGAAGATTTCATAATTATTGTTTATTCTTACGGAGAGGTGTACGCTGCATAGCAATTTTATATTCCAAATCACATTATGAGGAAAATATGAAAGAGAAAAATATAAATAAATCAATCAGATCAAATACAAAACTTTGATCGATATGTGAAAACACAATATATCTAAACGAAAAACCTTAACGGTCATAGTACTGATAGATCTCAGTACTGATATTTATCTGATCTTATACTGAATATAAGACTGAATAACTTTTTAACTCTTAAAACACAGTTCTAAGTTAAACAAGAAATAATTTCAAGTTATTAAATTGAAAATAAATTTAATAATAACTCGTGCTAACAAGCATCTATATGTGTGAGAATCCTTTTCCCCATAAAAAAAACTATAATAAAGGTTCGATGAATAAATCAGTTTTAGGAAGCTATGAACATGTAAAATGATCTAATATTATCAATAATACACTTATTATTATTTCTCCTATCTTAAAGAAAAAACCTTATTATTTAAATTATGCAATTTGCAAAAGAAAATCGTGCAAATTTTATACTTGCTTTTCAAAAATTCGTTTTTAGCAGATTTTATGTAGAAAAAAGACAAATGTATAAATTACTGATTTTTATTTCTTTAATTATCTAAACAATCATGTTTTTATCATTATTAACACTGTGCAATTTTTAGTTTTCGAGAAATAATGGGGTGCTGTTTTAGAAGGGCTAGTATTGACAACTTTTCTCTATATTTTATGTAAGATAATGTAATTGGGTAGTACAAATAATTGAAAAAGCTAATAAAGATCAATCAATCTATCAATCAACCTATCTATCTCTCCCTTCTTCTTTTTGTTTTTCCGTTCCCCTTTTTCCTTACTTATCGTTTTCTGTACCTCTCTTTTTCTTTTCTCTTTCCTTCCACTCTTTTTTTCTTTCACTCTATCTTTCTCCTACACAAAACTGTTTTCTTATTAATAAATTCAAACACGAGATAGAAGGCCTATGTCAGTTACAGCAGTTCCTGGTGCCGAATAATAATTTTGAATTTTTTTACAATTTCCAACTCAAACTACGCGTCGCATATTCGTCGGACTTGAAACACAGTCATGAAGCCGGAATAGTAATATTAGATGCTATTATATAAGAAGCATATATAATATCCCCTCTCCCCGGAAAAACATGTAAAATGATCTAATATTATCAATAATACACTCATTATTATTTAAATTATGCAATTTGCAAAAGAAAATCGTGTAAATTTTATATTCGCTTTTCAAAAATTCGATAAACTAAATTATTTTATTACGAAAAAATAACATCTGAATCAAGGTTCGAACCTGGACCTCCCGAATTCCGTGCGTCCTACTTTTTCGACTATCGAGGCATGTAATGATATTTTCTCGCAATAACTAATATAAGTTAAATGAACGTCCTTTTTTAAGCGACGTATATTAAACAATAATACGTTACATCGGACTGACGAAATTAAAATGGGAGAATAGAAGGCCTATGTCAGTTGTAAAAAATTAAAAATTATTATTTGGCATCAAGAACCACTGTGACATAGGTCTCCTATTCTCGTGTTTCAATTTCGTCAGTCCGATGTAACGTATTATTATTTAATAAATTCAAATTGTATATTGAATACATTGTTATATATTCAAGGATTTTAATTAATTGTTCTTAACAAATAAAATAGTTAATGCAAAATGTTATTATTTTATTATTGTTATCGCGAAAATTTTAAGTGTATCTTCAAAATATTTGTCAAAAATAAACTTTTAAGGAATTATTGTTATTTAATCTTCTAATATATTATTTGATCTTCTAAAAACAATTTCGAATTTTTTGTTTTTTAGATTTGCATATTAACGAATTTACGTTATTTTTACATATTTTAAATAAAACAAGTCATAAAACTTGTAAAATAAATCGTAAAATTTATGTAAATTAATTTTTTAAGTAGCAGTGCATAATATTGAATTTAAATAATATTATTATAGACGAGATAGGCCTATATACGATCATTGCAGAATCTTAGCGCTGAAATAATATTCTTTGTAATTTTATATTGATTAATAATATTTCTATAATAGTAGCATTTTAATTCAATTTTTTGTAATTTTATAAACTGATAGTCAAATCCAAATCAATCAGACGTGATTAATCAGCTAATGTAAGAATTATCGCGATAAGTCGTATTCTGTGTTTATGAATTCCAATAACACGCGTGTTTCACAGAGAAACTCAGTAATCGTTGTCCACTAGTTTCATTAATTTTAATTGATCAAAGGCGCTCATTAAAATAATTATTATTTTAAACAGTACTAGAGTTTGATATTGTATTCAGATCAGATATCTCTCTGAAAAGAATTGGAGAGAAATATTAAAAATTTATAAGCTTGTAACTTTATAATCGGAGAACGGAAATTCAGTAAATCCTCTGTGAAGAATAATGTATCTTGTATTTTACAAGAGAAAGTCCTTAAGGGAATTCTAAAGTCAGACAAATTACCGACAATTTTTATTAAAGAATATTTTCGAATTGGCTTTACACACACAGAATTTAAAATCTTTTTATACATTTAAAGAGTACGCACTAAAATAAAGATCCATTGCATGCCAATAACGAAAATAAAATTTGTAATAACTTGATTTTGGCACGGCAAACTGTTAGCTGATTTGCTTAATACTAAACATTTACAATATTTGCTTAATACTAAAATTCTATAGTTTATATGTACAAAATGAGATCGTTCTGCTCTAGGGACAACATTTAAGAACAATATTATATTAGAACTAAGATTAAAACCGTAAAATAAAAAGTTGACTTGAATAAAATGCAAATTGAGATGCAGAGAGATAAAAAAGAACATTGCGTTTCGTAAGTGCCGTATTTTGCGATAATTGACATTGAAATCGAAGAGCAAAAGCAGATCAAGAGGCGCGGTCGCGTCTCGCGCCAAGTCTATGCTTTAGAGAGTTGATGTATTCATGAGTGCGTTGGACAAAGAGTGCTAGCCTATTCGCCTGGTTTTAGCGTTGTTTCCCTTATTCTTCGTCCCGCGCGCGATTACATACGCTCGATTTTCGCTAAAAAAAATCTGTATTATCGACATCGAGCAAGTTCGACCTTTGCTTTAGGATTCCTTTGGATTGAAAATTTAAAAAATTTAAAAAATTGTAAAATTTTGGCAATACATAGAAGACATCTTAGTATGTAATAAACCGTTCTTTTGCTAGAATTCATGCTGCTAAAGTCAATCCTTAAAAATTGGTCTATTTTTCGTTGGCTTATTTAGTTTTGCTTCCTTCTATTTTATTATTAGGTAAACAATTACGTTTGTTTATAAGTTTTATAATCGGTAAATTTTAGGCAGAAGTACATAGAAAAACTTAAGTAGCAAGAAAATCAACATGTTTGATTTGTTACTTCTTACGTTGATGTTCAAATTTATGACGGTGATTGATCGATTCGCTAACTGACTGATTACGTTTTTCTATGTGCCACTAGCTTCATTAAACAAAATAAAAGAATAATTTTTTAAATAAAATTTTGTTCTATCATCTTTTGTTGTAAATAATAGAACAAAAACGAAAAATAGTCCAATTTTTAGGAGTTAATTTCATCCCATCAGGATGAGCTCAATAACAAAATAGTTTATCACGTATCAAGATCTCTTCTATTTATTACTTATGTTTCATAATTCATGAAACTTTGAGTTGAAGAATATACATCAATTATTATTTTTTGATATTCTTTATGTGTGGTTTTTCTTAAAGCCTAATAAGTTCAAATTTGATAATCTGTGATAGCTTGTTGTAAAAAAAAAACTGAAGACAAATCAATCTTTATGAAGGTTTATTACAATCAATTTTAATTCGTTTTGAGTATACATATAGCAGTAGCTGAAATAATAACGGTTAAAAACAAACAATGCGAAAAGTGAAAAGAATATTAGAACGCATATACTGTGCAACACAATAAAGGAAAAATAATATTTTTGGTAACAAATTCTTTACAGTTTTTCAAGCAAGGAAAAGGTTCTGAGGTGCTTGTTAGCATCAGTTTTATTATTAAATTGATTTTCGAGGAAAATAGGTTAATATGGCACTGATTTTCATTAAATAACTTTGTTTTATAGGTAATCAATATTTTATATTGCTACTTGAACGATTATTCGTAACAGTGTTGTTTAATAGATTCTATACTCAAAATAATGAAATATTTATTACTTAGGACGTGATTTCTAAGAAATGTAACGCACTGCATAATCGGTGAAAGAAAAAATGTAACGGTAATATGGCTAGCCCAAAATAAGTTTAAAAAATTGATTTAGTTTAAAAAATACACAGTATTTTGTTATAAAATTATATATTTTTAATTTTCCATCGTTTAGAATTTTCCTGGGTTCAGAAACTTTAGAGATATCACTAGAAATATCATTTTATCCCCGTTTAACATTAAACAATAAGCATAAAATGATATTTCTAATGTTTCTGAACACAGCCCTCTAGAGTAACAATCGATTTATGAAGAAATAATTCGATATGAACATTTCATTTATAAAACCATATTAACAAAATCCTATGTTATTATTTAACTTTGCATAATTCGAAATGTGTACAGGCGAATAAAAAATTAAATAACAAAAAATGCAGTCGAATGTACATACATTCATGTGATAATACGCTCAAGTTTAAAAACAATGAGGAAGTATATATAATCAAGTGCTAAAATGTACCATGAAAAAGTTTATAAGTGTTCAAAAGTAAAAATGCCTTGTAACAATTGTCAGCTATTGCGTATTGGCACCATTATTAAACGGCACCACTATTATACGAATAATTCCATAAGCAATTGTTAGAATTCATCACTTAATAACGGAGATAATAGGGATAACAGTAATGTTTACATAATATCCTCTTCTCCTCTATCGTGATGTTACTAATTCTTATTGAACTTAAAATTATAGACGCACTCACACTCGGCGCCTTTTTTTACGCATTTTTATAATGACATTATAGTTTTCATTTAACAAGTTTCGAATCTTTTTGCCAAAAAATCTAGCTGATTAAGAGTGCCAAAAATGCCTTTGCCAGGAGCTAATCAGCTAGGTTTTTTATATGAAAGAACAACATTAATTCAATTTAAATGTCAAATATAATTAAAATTCTAATGCCTTTTTCTTCAATTTCTAATTTTTCTGTTGTACCAGAATTGGTACAACATTGTTTTCTGAGTACTTGAGCTTTTCTTGTTCAAGATTCATATCTTCTTTTTTTTTCGGAAACAGCATGATATTAAAGTGATTCTTTTGTTATTGGAGTAGATGAACAAGCAAATGTAGTCGAACATTGATATGCAGAATTAAATATGAGATTGTCTGAAATTATTTGTGTAGCGCTCCTCGAAAAGAGTTTTATAAGAATAAAGAAAGCGTATCCGGCCCATCGTCTTGAATGTGTTAAAAGTATCTCTAAGTACACGTCCCGAGGTATATAAAACATAGTGTTGAATTTATATCTACAGAAATAAAAATATAATACTTTAAACATATTAAATTATAGATTAATTTATTACAGAAATTACAGAATCTTATAATATTTTATAATAAAAAATAAATTAGAGAAAAACTATTAATACAATAAAATATTTACAGAAATTTAAAAACGAGCTTGTCGGTAAAAACAAAACGACAGCACAAAACATTAAATTATTTAGGTTAGAAACAAATAACAATTGAAGTAATATTGAGTTGGCAACATTAAATGTCTCGTTATTGTTAAAAAAAGTAATTAGTGTGTTACAAGATACAACATAGATTTATAATAGTTTCCCTACTTTACTTGATTACAATAAAACGTTTCCAACACGACGTCATCTAGACAGTCAAATCTGAAAATTTTTTGCGCATAGTCTGCATAAATTTCTGATACTACGAAGAAAAAAATTTATTAAATATTTGTATTTAATAACGTTAGCAAACTGCTGCTAGAAGTCTAACAGAATTTGTTGACATTCTATGCCAGTAAATTGGAGGCAGAAATCACATAAATATTGCTCACAAAATCTGACAGAAGATCGGTATCAGAAGCTGAGCAAAATTTGCGCAACCTGACAGCAGAATATTGATAGAAACCAAGCAGTCTATATCACTCAATATAATAATTGAAAAACTGCTACTTTCGTCTCGCATGTAAAATTTGTTTATATAATCAAGGTCTATACAATAAAAATTCGAACATGTCATAAATAATTTTGTATTTTTTTATGCACTTATTGCAAGATATGATTGTGTCTTTGCACTTTACATGCGAGAAGCGAAATTATAATATCTAACGGCAGTATTATTATGCTTAGTTTCTGACGCCGATCTAAGACAGGTTCTGTGAGAAATATCCATTCGATTTCTGCTATTGGCATAGAATGTCAACAAGTTCTATTAGATTTCTAGCAACAGTTTGCTGACATTGTTTACAATTTCGGTATTACAATTTCGGTAAAATCTTTGGCCTTTCAGAAATTTATAGTAGGAAACTGACAAACATAATACTTAAAAAATAATCGTTAATGTTGGTACAAAGAACATGGGTTATATATTTTTATGATCTAATATTCTAAATAGCAAGTTGACATTATTTATTGTCACTTCAACGACACTTTAACAACGTTTTGACGACAAATATCATCAGCTTGCTATTTGGGATGTTGTGAGTTTTATTTATGTGCACTCGCGCTTAAATGTAATATATATATACATATATATATACATTTATATATATACATATATATATATATGTATATATATATTAATTCCTATTAATAAATCTGTTTCCTTAAAATAAAAATAAAGAAGAGAATAAAAACATCATTGTTAAAGATTTTTAAAATAGCAATGATGTCACAAAATATCGACAAAACTGCAAAGACTGCTCGATTTCTACTGACAATTTACTGTTAGGTTGCGTCGCGCATATCCTGCTCGGTTTCTGCCGTCAATCTGCTGTCAGATTATGTCAGTAGCTTCTGTCGACAGAACGTAATCATAATGCGGCCTTAGATAAGGTCAGTCTGCTAACATTTTCTGATGAAATCTGTTGCCAGTCTATCGACATTCTCCTAGCACTTTGTTGATTAGATCGTAGTTATATGTATGACGTGAAAATTGTTCTCTTTTACAACTTTAAATTTCAAATTTTTCAAAATTGTGACGTGATGAAGCAATTTGGAAAGCGGATTCATATCCAAATTTAGCATCCAAGAATCAGCAGAAAATCGTATAATCTAGTATTCTTTTATCATAAATTTAAGACCGCGAATTCTATACAACAAATTAAAATAAAGATAGGCCCAGACGGTCATAGTAAAGTCTTTGTGCTGAAATAATATTTCATATGTTTCAATGTATATCGAACTGCGCGCCGTTACTTTCAGTTTCAAAGACAGTTCTCGAAGCATAATTAAAATTAAAAATCAAATTCAATAATTCTTTTTTTAATTGTGAGTGTAAATATTAGATAGACGTATAGCAATATTCTCTACATAAAATTTACGTATATACGTCATCAATTCATTTGTCGTTCGTTCAGTTATTTTATGTACATAGTATTGACATTTAATTTATTTGTTGAAATAATAAATGTGACAAAGTTAATTCTCTTAAACTAATAGATGGTCGAATCTTGATGTATTACGACGTCGCCACCTGCTGATATTTTATGTATGAAGCGACGAAAGCGGCGATGGAACGAAAGCGCTTGATAATATTTGAATTTCGCGTGACATAAGTAATGAATGTATGACAACAACTTCGATTTCGATGATCCGATAACAATGCAATCACGTAAACTCGTTGCCCAAAATTCTTTTATTTAATACTACTCCTCCAAGTTAACCTTTCATAAGCGGATTAGTTATTTTGAAAGATAAAGTTGCACTAATCCCTTCGTAATTTATAATATAATTTATTCTAAATTTAAAAATATATTATTTTTTAAATTAAATATAGGACATCGACCTATATGAAAACATAACATTAAACTTCATAGTTAGATCTTAATGCTGATATTTAATGTGAGATTTTATATAGAGAGTGTTCCTAAACCCACGATAAATATTTTAATAACAGATTCTTTGCAAGATTTTAAGACGAAAATTCTAATACGAAAATGTCGAGGCTATAATAATTTTCAAATGAGAAGAGTTTAAAGATTACGAGGGCTAGAATTTCGCGCGCTCAGGGATGGCAATGTACTCCCCTGAAACGAATGTTTTTTACAATAATAAAATTGTTGTAAAAATACGCAATGAGAGTTTTAATAAGAATCTAATTCTGTTTATCTATAATAAATTTAACATAAAATCAGATAAATATTTGCACATAATAGTTTAATAATTATGTCGATATTAATGTATCAAATATCAAATATGTCAAAATATCAATCATCGTTTATTTGGTTCATACGATAAGTCTTTATGTAAGATCGGCCTATAAAGACATTTTTTTATCATTACTAAAGAGTGGATATTAATGTAGGTAGAATAATGCACGTACCGATTACATTAACCTGCGAAAATAGACATTTTTTCTGCGGATATAATGAGGCTAATTGTAAGTGATTTTTATAGGCATCAATTTGTCAGTACTGAATATGCACCCATTAATGTAAAATCATTAATAGAATTTGGATATCATATCACAAAAAGAACAATGGTTTTTGGCGCGTACAACTAGTATTTCTTCTTCCAATTATATTTAGAAAATAAAAGATCGTAGCGAAATGGAACAAAATGCTTTTTTAAGCTAAAAGTTTATACTTTCATGTAGCGTTAACGAAATTTAGAGAAAAATTCTGCTGCGGGTACTATAACACCATGAAAACCCTCAAAATCGTCGTTTTTTACCTCTTTGATGTCATTTTTCTAAAAATTATAACGTGATATCCAAATTTGAGCAACAAATTGCGTGTCCAACATGCAAAATTGTCTATAAAAATCACTTACAATTAGTTTCATTATATTCGCAGAAAAAATGTCTATTTTCGCAGGTTAATGTAATCGGAATGTTCATTATTCTACCTATGTTAATATCCATTCTCTAGTAATGATAAAAAAAATGTCTTTATAGGCCGATCTTATTTAAAGACTTTTATCATATGAACCAAATAAACGATGATTGATATTTTGACATATTTGATATTTGACACATCAATATCGACATAATTATTAAACTATTATGTGCAAATATTTATCTGATTTTATATTAAATTTATTATTGATAAACAGAATTAGATTCTTAATAAAACTCTCATTGCGTATTTTTACAACAATTTTATTATTGTAAAAGGCATTCCGTTCAGGGGAGCACATTGCCATCCCTTAGCGCGCGAAATTCTAGCTCCATCATTCATAATCTTTAAACTCTTCCCATTTGAAAATTATTATAGCCTCAACTTTTTGGTATTAGAATTTTCGTCTTAAAATCTTCCAAAGAATCTGTCAAAATATTTATCGTGGGTTTAGGAACACCCATTTTTAAGTTTATGAAACTGTGCGCCGAATAACTTTTCGGTCTTAAAACACAGTTCTAATTGTAAGAAAAAATCGTTAAAACACCTTTAATTTTTTATAAATAAAAATCCAGTAGTACGTACATTTAAAAAAATTGATGTACCAAAAAACCCAAATAATAATATCTTTAATTCTGTTTAAAAAATAATATTGCAAAATTATGTAATCTAACTCAAGTAATATGTATTTTTAAAAAATATATGAAATCATTGAATTGTACCAGTTAGAAAGAGAATATATATTTTCTCGAAATATAACTCCCTAAGCATTAAGTACAAGACGTCCTCAGGATTATCCTGAATTCATCCTAAATGTTCAAGGAAAAAATGGCACGGGCTTATACTGGGATATTATACAGGATGAAAATTTCAGGACTTCCTAAGAAACGTTAAATAAGCAACTAAAGGAATCCTATATACATCCACTAGACGATCTGAAGTCGCCCATACAGTACACTTTATCCGAAAGACGTACCGACGTCCTTTGAACGTCTCATGGACGTCACTAGGAAATGTCGTATGAGTCATATGGATATCCATCTATTCTAGCTGACGTTATTTGTCATTATTTTTACATCAAAATACCGTCAAAGATATTATTTTGATTTTAAATTGATAACAAATAATGTCAGCTATCTGGGATAATTCTATGGATATTCATGTGTAACGATACATTTTTAGTTACTTTCAAAAAAACCTTAACGTGATTTCTTTAAGAATTATATTTTAAGTTTATCAGTTGATCCTGAAGTATATTGTAATGTTTAAAAATCCCTAAGAAAAGTAGGTTAAAAACGATGTTTTTTTGACATATTCGTGATATTTTGCTAGCAAAGTAAATTTTTTTTCTAATAGATTTTTTTAACGCCATACGTTTTTCTTTTACCAACTTAATCTCTGTGTAGTCACGTATTCCACGACCAACACTTTTAACCTCACTTTCCTCAAAAATCTGACGTGATAGAGCAATTTGCTTACCAGATTAGTGTTCAGCGCGCAAAAATACATGGGAAATGGTAACTTTTATTCATGAACGGAAACCACGTCGGCCAGTGAAATGTTGGTCGTAACGTGACTACACACTACACAGAGATTAAGTCGGTAAAAGAAAAACGCATGGTGTTGAAAAAAAATCTATTTTAAAGGTAAAAGTTGACACTTTAAAATGGCGTAAGCGGAAGTAGAAAAAAAATTTATAATACTTTACTAGCAAAAAAAAATCACGAATATGTCAAAAAACATCGTTTTTGACACCTTTAACCTCACTTTTCTCAAAAACCTGACATGATAGAGCAATTTGCTTGCCGGATTCGTGTTCAAGGCGCAAAAATACATAGGAAATGATAAATTTTATTCAAACAACAGAAAAGAAGTCTAAAAATGGAGACCTGTGTTATTTATTAGGAATTAAGATTTAAAATAAACCAATAAAACTTTTTTCATATATGGGGGAGACCGAAGCTATTCGTTAGGGGGAGTAATTCGTACAAATGGAAATATCTTTGTATGGGTATATGTTAAAAATTTACTTTAAATACTGTAAACGCGTCCTAATGTAACGACGTTGCTAATAAAGTTTCGTTGGCGACGACGTNATATTGAAGTCGTGGCAGTAAAAAATGTGTTTTGCAACAGTCGAAGTAATTTCTGACAGTCAGCATTTCTTCAAAATTTAAGTAAGATAAATGAGATTACTGGTTTGACTTTCAAATAATACACACGTTTCCTCAGAGATGATGTCTGTCAGTCGCAG
>QKQZ01003430.1:0-38778 GCA_003595255.1 Solenopsis fugax | reverse complement strand
GAAAATTGGATATAATCTCTGACCGTAACCGTAACCGAAACCGAAATTTTCAGTCCCTGATTATAATATTAGAATTTATGGAGCACGAAAAGCGATGGAATTTGGCGTGATGAACACAAACATCGCAGCACTTATGAAAAAGGAAACGCCGCGGGGAGACGAAGCTGCAAGGAATTTATTGATCTACAATAAATTGGACTTTGCAATAAAAAGGACGACGTAATGTCCTAAAAGTCTCTCTCCCATGTATTAACTTTTTTTTAAAATTCCTTAGCGAATTATCCTTATTGCGTAACGAAAGCCGCGGCACATTTCACATCGCTAAATGCTATCTCATGCACAATAACAAGCGTTCTCACACCTGCTAAATATAGCGCACCACCACCAGAGTCCATAAAGACGGTTTTACGGCGGCCGGCCGTAGAAAAACCAGAGATACTATTACGGCGATTGCATTAACGCGACAGTCGTAAAGTGTCTATACGCGCGCGTGTAATTAGCGATAAGTTCTAAGATTTTACATATATTTATGTGTGACGACTATTAATTGTCGGGGTATGGACGAGCGTGAGGATGGAGATGACAGCCGGGGCTGCAAGAGGCCCGGATCAATTCGGCAAATCAACGTCTCACGACGCCCCCGCTTCATTCGTTAAGATTAAGACCGTCGTCGACCGGCAGCAAAGTGAACTGCCGCCCCGGCCTAATTAGTGTTTAACTAACGAAATAATCTTTTTTCCTTTTTTTTTCAATTGACCGTCGACGCCCCACGAACACGCATAACCTTCCCTCGGCGCTCATGAAGCCCGGTCACGCACTGACATTACTCGTGCGTTACTCGCGAATTAAACTACTTCACCTCGGATAAAATAGCCATCCTTTCGTGCCATCCTTTTGTACGGAAAAAGTCCGATCGTATCATATATTTTAGATAAAATTTTCTTCCAAAAAAATGTTGAAAATGAATGGACATATTATCCTAATTTTTTTTTCTTTGAAATGCGCGGTTCTTCCATTAGAGCATCACGGATTTGATGTTATCCTCGAGGGATTTCTTCCGATTAATTGTCGAAGGCGAACGTTTACCTGGAGATATCCACTCCAAGATATTCACCTGTGGTCCCGCGTAGGCTCTCGTGGGGCAGTCGGATAGGTGGAGCAGTATTATTAGTCGGGATAAGACGGGCGGAGGGACGGATATACAAGACAGGGATCGGCCTGGAATTGGACTGTGTGGTGAAGACGAAGAACCCACAGTCTCGGATGATGGGTCTGGATCGGGACTTCTTCGGCCCGTTTGTTGTGCCATGGCGCTTCGTCGACTCCGATCGGCAACGGAATTTGGGATGTGGAATCTCGTTTGCAGGCCTCGTGTAGGAACGATCGCTTGTTTTTAATCACGAAAATATTATGGAAATTAACGTGCACGCGTGCAAAACTGTCCCGACAGTCGAACTTTGACACGAGAATATTAAGAGAAAGTAAGACATTCGTCAAATGTTGACTCTTTGTGTCAACAAAAACTAAAGAAAGTCGCTCCTAAATAAATAATTATTATAATGGAACACTTATATATACAATTAAACACAGAAACTAATACACTAACTTTTTGCAATGAATAAATCCATAACCGTAACCACGGACACTATGAACAAAAACCATTGTAATTTTTATATTATAAAATATTTTTAAGTATTTAAAAAATTATTATAAAAAAAATTTTAACATTAATAAATATAAATTATTTATTTAACAATGTTAATAAATAATAATTAATATAATAATGTTATAATAATTTAATTAAATAATTTAATTAAATATTATGCTCGTATAAAGCTTAAAGTTTTATACGTCCGGTTGGCGAAGTGTTAATTAGATAATTGACAGTAATTCATTAATCTTTGTTTTCCCAAAAGCATCGTATAACTCAACTAAAATACTATGCAAAATACCAAAAATATTGTACAGATGTTATAGATCATGTCTTTTAATTTGCCGCTTTGAGTAATACATTTGTAACTATTTATTTCTATCGATCACTCGGCGATCGGCATACTTTCGGCCTCAGAGTGTAATATCGAAACTGCTATATCAGATATCGTGCGCCGAGGCCACCCATTTGCAACCGATCTTCTTCTCGCACTTAATAGAGTTTGCGAAATTATCGCCGATGAAAGTTTCGCCGGTTAACCTTTGACACGAAGGAGCAGGTAGATTTAACAGGAATGCACGCCCAGTAAAGTGCGTGTTTTGCGAATAAAGAATTTGCTCCTATTCTTGCACATTTTTCGAAATAAAGAAAATTATATAAAGTTAAAGCATAAAGAATAAAATTAGGAAAAGTAAAAGAGATAAAATTTATGAAGCTCTAATATCTTTAGTAAATAACTTGTGACAGTTCAATTTTCTAAATAATTATTATTTATTAAAATTTGTTTAGAGAATGAATATATTTAAAATTCTTCTGTAAAAAAATTTAAATAATTAACTTTAATATGTATTAATTTAAGATAAGCTTTTTAAAATATCAATTTAAATTAGAATAACAGAATATTCATTTAAGGTAAATTATAATTTCCATTTCAGCAGAGCATTAATATCAGTTTGTAATATTAATTTTTTAAAAATTAACTAAGTAATAATTTAACTTTAAATAAGCAAATGAAAAATTAATGATCAGCACTTTATTTATCATACAATTTCTGTGTAAAATATAACAAGGATAAAATTTATTATTTTGATAAATAATAAATGGAAAATATATTTAAGAAAATTTCTTTAAATACAGATTAAGCATCTTTAAAAATGTAAAAATAATAAAGAATACAAAAAAGTATTGAACGAAGTCACTCGTTTAATTTTAGCAATCAGCGTGTCGACCGGCGGGATCGCGAATGACGCACGCATAATGAAAGATAAAACGAGTTCGCGCAACAAACCAGGCAAACGTTTAACTTGAGGACACGCTCGCGAGTTCCCCCATTTCGAGTTGCTCAGTTTGCTGGAAGGATCGTCCGTTAAGGGAAGAGTCACATTCCTTTTCACGGACATCATTGTCGATTTGTATTCGTACGAAAGCTCGCCTCCGTCATCAAGCTTGAGAATGACCTACGTTGAGAGCGATCTATCAGAAGAACGATCTACCGAAACTCATCTAACGAACCTCATCTATTTCTTCGATACGGAATCGATTCATTGACCAATTTAGAAAGTTAAGATTCTACCCACTTGAATGTCGATCTTACACGCGCATCTTCTTGATTTAAATTTAAACAAAGAGAGGAATGATAGCAAATGACAGCGAAATTTTGCATTCATGAACGTCGAAATGCCTTATAAATTTCTTAAAGATGAATTGGAACGAAAAAATGAATGAGAAATGGGCCATTGATCAGGGGAGTTCTATTATTAGTGTTTTCAGATATTTGGACGAAGATATACAAAAATGAAGATGCATCGGGTACTGAAATTGCACGGAATCTTTTCTGTTCGTCCGGTAATAAATTTTTTTATACTTCGTCGCTGCCCTTCGTGTCCATTGTTACACGAGAAGTCTCGTGTATCGTGCAGGTCAAATTCGACCTGCTGACCGTTCTGGAGTGGGCGTGCATCGAATTTCAAGAAATCCGCCGCACACGCCCGCTCTCGCAGTACGATTTATAGACGTTCCCATAACTTCGCCGCGCATCCTACATTCGATGAGCCTTCTCGATTGCATAAGTGACTAGGAGGAGGTCAGTGTCGCGTCTGTTTGAAAGCGGTCTCAATGTGGCGCCAGCCTCCCGGAACGTCTGTATTGTACAAACCGCGCCATCGTCTATGCACGCAGCGCGCTTATTTCTATTTGAGACTGTTGTCGCACGGTGGCTTCGCTCACGCCGTAAGAAAGAACCGGAAGTAGAGTGCTTGAACTCCGCCCATACTACCAAGTTCAAATGTTACGCGATATATTGTCTCGTTGTTTCGTCGCCCCTCCAGAAAACCGTCTTCGACGTATCGATGAACGAACATTCGCTACATTGTTCCAGTCTTTTTTATTCGATGCTACGTCCTCGTGATTTTTAATAGGTGACAAAATGATAATTTAATTCGCGAATTAATTTAATTTAGCTTCAAGTTTCTAAAGAAAAATTAAATGAGACACATCAATTGACGAAGTCTACGACTTACGTGTCACGCAATTTCCAAAATTCTACAATTCAAATAAAGTCAATTGGTAATCAGAACAGAAACTGATTAAAATCGTACGATATTTGGGTTAAATGCAACTCCAAAATATCCTGAAGCGGCAGAAAATCGGAGAATCGATTATCCAATCGGTACGATGAGGCGTTAAAACTAATCTTCGTCATTTCCGAGCGTAATTTCTCGTCTCGAAGCGCGAAGAGTAAGTAGGGAACCAAATGGTACCTAAGGAGAGGCCTGAGGGTCTACCCTGTGGGTGCAAGAAGATCGTGAGACGATTTAACGGCACGGTAATGGGGAGCAACGGCGCGAGTTCGATAAGACCGACTACCGTCGTAGTCGTCGTCGGTCCGGCGAAAGGGCGTACTTACGGTCTACTTTGCGCCGCGAAAGTGAATTACACGAGGAAGTTAAGGCGCCGTAATAAATACCTTGGGCACTCCTCGCCTTTCGGCTCCGGTCTTGTTGGTCTGCCAGCGGCTCGTCGGCTCGCGCAAAAATAATAATCGGCCCGCATCGACGGCGCTCTCCGATAGCCTTTTTTGCCACGCCGTTTTCGCAGCGGGCTTCATTACAGCGTAGTTTCAATTTTGGCAAGGAAAAATTTCAGGTGTCTCATTCTTTAAGACACAATAGAAAACTTTTTGCCATTATATACATAGACTTTTACCTAATTTTAATTCTTTCATCGTTTATAAATAATTTAATTCCAATTTAATTTTAATTATTTAACTTCGATTGTTGTAAACCTCCGTATTGGATATAATTATTTTAATGGTTCAACATAATTATTTTTAAATTTGCATTTTAGCAAAATCGTTCCCGTGTATAATTTTTCAATTTTTTAAGTTTTGCATATATTTTATCTATTTAACCGAGAGCAGTTGTTAAACCACATTTTCATCAGGACTAGGTTTAAAGCACTCTCATCCAAGCAAGAGCCATTTTTGCGACAAACCATGTAGGAATCCATGTTGTCTTTTCCACGGGATCGAAAAAAGCGCGGTCGGCCGCAGTGTGCCAGGTATCATCGCTCTTTTACAGAGTGGATACTCTGTATTTGGCCATACAACTTGCGCCGATACGGGCGAGTCGTTGGATCTCGAGGGTGGGAACTAACTGGCTTTGCACGATTGCAAACGGATAATTACGTGCTTTCTTCGGCAAATGCCTCTCGCACGCGAATGCCCCGAAAGAGACCGAATCGTCGCGCCGAATACGTGCCAGGAATTCGATATGTGGATAAACGATACCCGATATTATTTGGAAGCATTCCTCATTCATACTGTGCCGCATAATAATACCCATGAAACGCGCCCTTGTGCTTTTACCTACCGCAGTCGATTCTTATAGTGTTCCGCATTTATTTCAATTACTTCAAAATTAACTTCAGATTTAACAGAATTAAGGTTGGTTTATGCAGGCCATAACCATAAGAAGTTGGCCAATCATAATCGATTTATAGAAGGTTTCTCAACTATGATTGACCAATTTCTTACGATTATTGCCTGCATAAACCAACTCTTAAACTTTTCACAAGGGCTTTCACTTTTCGAAGATTAATAAATATCCTTCTTCTTCTTTAGTCTCAGTTAATCGAATGAAATTGTTTGCGCGTTCGAGAATTTACGATAGGTGCTGGCGGCATTTATCTGCGGATCGCGGGACTTTTGTTACAATATTTACACGCCTGTCATGGTGTATCCGATTATGGCGCGGCCAAAGTGCAGACGGTCCCTCATTGTAAAGCGGTACGCGCGTGGCAACTTAGAAACCAACGATGTAGCACCAGGCGGATCAGGCCTATGCCCGAAAGATCCTCTTCGAGAATCGGGTGTACCTGCCGCAGAACCGTTAATGATCAAGGTGTCAGATCGGATCGTATACCTGTCCCGGCATCCCTTAGGACTCGCTCGTCACCGTTGTTTCTTCACCCTGGAGAAACCTCAAACTTCCTCGAACTTCAAATGATGCTCGGGTCTCTCGGTTTCTTCTTTCGTACTTCATCAGAGAGCGCCGACGATGAAGCGCACAATGCGCACAAGCGCTCGGGTCGTCTTCTTGGCACAAAGCTATTCATTCATGCAGTTGAAAAATCCGGGGATTTACTGCTGAATTTACTGCGGAATTTCGACCGAATTTTACCGGTCGATTTTTCGCGTTTAAGGAAACACCCTGCGGCGAAGGAATCTTGCCTGAGGATGCCAAGACGCTTTTCTTGATAAATAGATACGAACGGTTTTATTAATAAGACGAAATTTTTTCGTTCATTAAACGCCGTCGTGTTATCCGTGAAAATTAATGGATCATCCTGCCAGAATCTATTCAAATATTATAGCTAAGTCAATATTCGCTCGAGCATATAGAAATGTAAAACGACGTAAAGATAGCCCGATGACAAAGAAGATAAAGAAGAAATGATACGTCCAGAAATTTTTTTATCTTTTTATATGTTTTATTTCCTTCATTTTGATAGCTTTCCGCGAAACATATACTCCTATGTGCTAATGACTATTTTTAACTGTTCCTAATTAACTGTGACTATTAATTTTTCCTAGAATTAATATTATGCAATTCTTTCTATTTACAATTGCGTAATTACTGTGTACTTTATTTTGACGGAGACTTCTTATCTGCGTTTATCGATGTATCTTCAAATTGATCAATGTTTTATTACGACACGCTGAGCGGTTTCACAAAGCGAAAGCGCCGAAAAAACATACATGCGTTCCGGGTAATGGTTAACGATCTTCAATTGATTTTGTGAAGCGCGAAGGAAGAAGCGGTCCGGATGCAGCCGCGTTTGGTACGGAATCGGAATGCAACTCTTGCGAATTGAATAATCGTTTACGTATCAGTAGAACCTCTTCCCTCTGCTCACGGTTCTTGATTCTTAATTACTCTTTATCTTCTGACCATCACTCCGATCGAATTCGGAGAATCTCAAGGACGTAAATGCCGGTGCACATGCAAGCAAATTTACTTTGTTTGAATTGAGTCTTCCGTGAAGTATTAACACTCGAATTGTTAAATCAGTCCAAATAATTTGTTCGCACTTTTTTTAACTCGAATTGATAACGATGAGTTTTTCAAGAATTTACATAACTTTTATTGTAATATGTAAATGATTAAATTGTGTCAATTCGATCAAAATTAAATAGCAGACATTAATCATTCATTTTAATATTAAATATATACAATAATTATGTAAAAAAGCCCTTCTAATATAAAAAAAAACTCTTGAATTAGATATCCTAATACAGTATGCTTGTTTTCTATCAAAATGGTAGTCTATACTTTCTTTTATATTTTGTAGATTGAAAAGTCTAGATTATTCAGCAATCTAGGATTAAATAACGCAAGTACGTTACGTTAAGCTGTCGGGTCATTACGTGCACGTTCACAAGTAGCAATATGTAAACAGCGTCAATGTAGAGAGTAAACAGCCATTTTTCTGTCTAATGGAGACGATTACGAAAGGGTGAGCCGCGATACGGCGATTATTAAATAGTCACACCCTTTCTAACGAATCTCGTAACTAAGACTCAAAATACTATGTTTTATCTGTAGTAAGGAGATAACGGGGCTTCCGCTCCTCCCCGATAAAGAAATACTCGGATACCAAGTTATATTCACGTGGTACTTATAAAAGTGGGGACGGTCGACCAGATTATCGAACATATGACAGGACACCGTTTATCGCGTACGCCATCGTTCCCTTTTCGCACAACAAACATTAATACACGTTTTTATTTCTGAACTTACGACGATAAAGCCGTCAGGTCTTTTAAATCAAAAGTGCGACGTTGTGATAAAACATTAAGTAAAGATGAGTATAAGTACTAATGTTCAAACGTAAAAGTTTCACTATTTTAAATAATCCTGTAACAAAGACAAGATTACAGATTTCTACATTTTTTTCATTACGTTTGATTAGCTTTTATTAAAGTGTCAGTTTTCATTCGCGGAAAGTTTCATCAGTCTTGTTTTTATACGTCTTGTATACGTATGTCGCGCAAGTGCAAAGATCGTTTCATTTTTCTCCAAGCATAATTATAGCATTAAACTAGTGTAATTAGTTCTATACATGAACATCAAGAGATTACACAATTTTTATTGCATACAAATATGTTACGAGACTGCACCGTGTTCGCGTAACGATAATAAACCGGCGTCAATCATCGCCTGCTATCGCCACTCTTAAATCATTGTATCGTTCTCAAGTCTCCCACCTCCCTTCTCCCATATTTTTCTCCATTTTTCCGTTGACCATGTCATCGTGTAAATTTTATCCGGCAGCGCGCCTGTCCTTGTATCTATCGATTAACATTTTTCAAACTATAATTTACTCTATTGCGCAAGAATGAATCTTCGTTTCTACATGTGAGATTGTATCTCTCTACATCTAAGATTGTAACAAAATCAAAATTACTTTTAAATTTCAGTGGAACAAAAATGTACAAAAAATGAATTTTATATTTCTACAGTTTCTTTATATGTTGTTTTATAATATTTCTGTCAATATATCTCAGAAATAATATTTAAAAAATTGATAGACAGTAGTAATAATAATAGAAATTATTTTAATTTTTATCATTTTTTTTAACCATTATAATGTTTAATCACAGATAACTTTATCGTAATTTTGCATATAAAAAAAGAATATTTTAAATAAAATATTCCTCAGGACACAAAATGCATTTTTTTAAATGTGCTTGACAGCTTCATTTTGTTATCGGTTGGGGACATTCCAGAGATGATCCCAGCCAAAGGAAATGCGTATTTAACGTTCTGACATGATACTTGTGTTTAGACATTTTTCTGTGTGCGTGTCTTCGCAGAGCGCGACAAAAATTTTTCATGCACGTCGCGTCTCGTGCGTTAACAACGGATCTACATACGTAGGTTTCTTCCGTTCAAGGAAACAACCCAAATCAGCTATGGGATTATCTTCTATCTGAATACTTCCCTTATCCTTTAAGAGAAATCTTTTGACGTGATCGCGCGTAAACAACGCACGCGAGCGAAGCGTGCGAAATGTCGTCTAGCATTTCAAATGGGAAATCGCTCGTTAAGATATTATCTATGGGACAATACAGATTTATTAGACTATTTTTATGGCAGTGAAATGAAAATTATTTCTTAAAACAATTATTTAATTTCTCCAGTAAAATGCCACTGTATAGATACTCCGTGTGAATTATATCGCTTTTAAAATATTGATTATGCATTTAATTAAAAAAAATCAAGTCAATCAGCCACGAAATGGTTTGCCCAGATAAGAGTTAAATCCCCCGGGTTCTCTGAGAGAGTGTCAGGGCAAGTGGATAAGAATTAAAAAAACCCAGGACAGGGCGATATTGGCAATTTGACGGGTTGATACCGGTCGCCGAAGATTTTCCACGGGAGATAACGTCCTACCGCGATAGCTTGCCCTACATTGAAGTCACAAACAGCAATCCCGTGCTCACTCACACGCGCGTACGTACGCACGATAGCGCGAGAGCAAACAACGCGTACGCACATTTCGTACCCGCATGAGTTAACGCGCAGACTCCTTCCGTCTCACGCCGTGACGTTTCCTATTTACTACGCGGCACGAATGAGAGTGAGAGAAAAGAGACAAAGGATGGACAAGGAAAAAATGACTTAGCAGAAAAGAGACAGAAAGAAAGAGAGAGAACGAGTGATGGACCGTTGTTGATGCGGGCAAGTTAAAAGGTCCCGAGACTAGCCCAACTTAGAAAGACGGCGGCCTATGCACATCACCCTGTGAGTCCCCGTTGAGTTGCATGAAGGGGCAACGTGGAAACGATCCAACCTATCCTAACGTGCCCCTAGTCCATGGCTCCACGGTCAGTACTTCACGAAAAAAGAACCGACGACGCGTCCGCGCCTTCCCAGAATCCATTCACACACGAGGAACGTGTACGACGCGTCCCTCAGTAGAGAGGATATAATCTTAGATCGGTCGGAGCCGTGCTTTATCTCGCCTGTCGTCTTTTTCTATCTTGCCTGTCGTGCCTGACGAATTAGATTTAAACGCCATCTCCTCTCAATGTAGGTTGATCGACTAATTAATGCGAGCGAAGGGAATACGAGATGTTACTCTGACAGCCTTAAAACAATCTTTTTGCAACAGCTTTTAGCACGTAGATATTTAGTAGATATCTTGGACTTGAGTTAAGATCTCTCGTAATACATACATTGAATAGTTCAGTAAAGGTCCATCTGCAATAGGATTGGCAGTAGGGAATAAAGAATAAATTGACCAATAATAGTTGATTTATAGAAGAATAATCGATTGTATTTGGCAAATTTCTCACGGCTTAAGGCTTACTACCGCCATTATAGACCACAAAGATACTAATGCAGCGCGTTTTAACTTTAGTGGTCGATAGCGTCCAACTCGATTACAACATTTGAAAGGGGATAGCGAGATCTCGTGATTACACTTATCTTGTGTACACACTGAGAGAAATCGTTTGGTAAGATCATTCAAAGTTTGGTTGAATAGTGATCAAATAAATTTTGTAATTACTGGTACCAAAAACTTAGTTACATTTAACAAAACTTTTTGTAATTTGTTGTATGAAATTAATTATTTCGTTAAGGCAAATTGTTTGGCCAAAACAACTATATATTTAGTAATTATAACTATAAAATTCATTTGATCACTATTCAACCAAACTTTGATTGATTTCACTAAACATTTCTCTCAGTGCATAAAGCCTCTAAATGAAAGACGATATCTGAGTCAGGCGATATGTAAGAACCTTTAATTACATCCCGATGAAGGTGACCAGCCCATAAAGTTCATAACAAATTAAACGTCTGTCCTTTATGCGCTGTCGCGTACAATTGACGAGCCAGCCTGGAATTCCTTTCTCGTTTCGGAAAATAGATGTACGTCTTCACTTTGCCTATGGGATCTCACCTGGAATTCCTTTTGGCGGCCACATTAGAGAGGCTCCTCTGACTTAATCTAACTAGATTTAAGACCCGGTCTCGCCCCAAACTTATTCCAGTTGGACCATCGTTGGTACCGGCTTTCAATTTCGAAAAAGTCCAGTTTTCCTCCCGGTTTCTCAACCGATCGCTCGCGCCGCAAGAAACCTTCGCGCCCTCCATAACGGCGTCCTGGCACAGTGTTACATCACATGTTACGTGTAGCTTTAAATCAACCGTTAAAACCGGTATACAATCTCGACGGTCTCGGTCGACATTAGACAGGATAATGTACTTTAGCCTATTAATAGTGAAACGCAATCTTGAAAATTCCATTAAAAATCACCATTTTAATGTTTGTATCCTTGTAACACGCGCAGCGTTAAATTCTAATAAAATATAGTCTCCTATTTCAACTGAAGTTTCTCACGGCTCTCACGATACGATAAAAACTACACGAATTCAGGAGCCCGATAAATCAATCGTTAACGTGGGGTCGTCGTCATTTGTTTGATAATATGAAAAGTGTGAAGGATCAGGTGCACCGAATACTTCTCAGTCGCGTCATGGCGGTCCCTCGAAAGACATCTCGAGTGTCCCGCGTAAAAAGTCAAAATATTTAAAGGATCAACAAAGTTCCGAAAAACACATGTCCGTCTTGCGAAGACCCTTTTTTTTATATCCGCTCCTCGATTCTACGTCTTAGAAACATATGCTGACGATTACATGAATTAGAGATAAGAGAAATTACATTATGTACATTTTAGCGGTCTACAATTTTAATCTTTCGCTGATTAAAATGTGACTTCGCTGATGACGTGGCGGTGTTATATCGGTCTACGGAGGGAAACGTTAACCATATGCGTTATCTACCGCAAAAAGCGCATAGATAATTAAGCGATAAGTATCAGTGAATGACCTGGACAGGAATTTCAATGCGGACTTCCGATGAAAAGCGTATTTTTTGCTCCAAGTTTATTTCGCTTTATCTCGCATGTCTGTAATACCAATGTAAAATTTAGAAAAATATACATTTTTGTGCTTTCTGTTATTAAAGTGTATTATCTAATATTAGATCATACACCTTAATAATAGTGTATTATTCCGTGCTATTCCGTACTATTACATTAAATTAATGACACGTTGCGTATCTTCTTATTACATCGTTTTAAGTAAATGAAATAATCAAATGCAAACTTCGGTCGCAGTGCATAGTATAACACACGAGTTTTGTGAATGAAGCCAGCTGCGGTCTACGTGACCGCTATCGGTATATACGTAGCCGGTTATTTAGGCTTTGAATACCATAAGCATACGTACACATACACACACACGCGCGCGCGCGCGCACACATGGACGGTATTGTTGCCGCCGCCAACGAGAATCATATGGCGCAGCAACAGGCGAAGTATACAGCGGAATCAATATCGAGTGTATGCGGCTCAAACGTGCGACATATGTGCTCCTAAATTATTCTTAAATTCCTCCCTAAACAAATACGTATTTCATTCCGCCGCGCCGCGAAAGATGCTGGTAATTCAAGATGTAGGCCAAAGTATTTGGAATTCTTGCATGGATCTTTGAGAATGCAAATTGAACTCTCGCTAGAAGGGATTTATGTTGTTCTTATACTTCTTATTTGTAACAAGAAAGCGAAGTTAATAATAATAGATATAATAATGTAATTTAGATAGCTTTTATATACACAGAAAAAAAATTAACATCAAATCAACAATTCATTGTTTCATATATAAGCAAGAATATAAAATCTTCTTAGAAGAATTTATAATCTTAAACAGACATCATTTGCTTAAATGAAGAAAATTTTTCTCTTCACGTAAGCAAATTATGTCTGATTAAAATTGTCTAATTCTTCCAAGAAGATTTTATATTCTTGCTTATATATGAAACAATGAATTGTTGATTTAATACTCATTTTTTTTGTGTAAAAAGAGTAATTGTAAATAAAAATTAGAAAAATAACTTGTCAAATTTTTTCTGGCAAGAAGAATGTAATAGTATTTCGTCATAAATTAAGGAAATTTACTTAACAGAGTAATGTTAAATTTAAAATCAAATTACATATAGATTAACAAGATATTGAATTAATAAATATATTTATTATTACTAGATTAAGAGATAAGAAATGTAGCAGATTAATAAAGAGCCCTTAGATTATGCACATACTTGCTGTAATGTTTAAAATTAATAAGACAGATACTTAAATCCGATTTCTTTATACAACAGCTATCTAGATGTCTTGTAAAACGAGACAACTTAGAAGGTAATTAGAGAGATAACACTTGCTTGCCGCTAATACTGTGTTGTATTGTTGTTCGACGTCAGCTACGTGCTCCTCAACGCAACAAGGTTCCGTCACGCAACTCCGCGTTCTGTGCAACTGCGGCTTCGCATGCGGCGCGAACGTCTCCTCGATAGCACAAACGATAATGCTACGATAATAGTAATTAACGTTCTAGGAAGTGGTTACCCTACAGAGTCGGGAATCAACGATCCTGATTATATGCGCGAGACTTGCATCGTTCACGAGGAGCAGCGAGTCTGACAGCGACTCGCTTTGTAATATAATTGGAATATTTAATTAAAGTGCTGTGTCGGGCGAAGATATCGGGACTCGTAAATGTCTTTATTTTACGACATTAATCTGGACAATGTGTAAAACGATATCAAGCCTCGAAAGCATTTTGATATCGCGAGCCACACAAAAAGCTCGTAGTTCAGTGCAAATATAGCTGTCAGTCATCATACGAGAGGGGATCCGTCACATTTGGCGTTAAATACTCTGTAAGCATACGGGCCCGAGGTATCCGGATACCCTGTCTACATACTTGTACCCAAGATACTTAACAACGCCGACCGTGAGTTACAAGCTTAGCGTGGTTGCACGTGGGTGCGGGATATCGCATTCGCTCCCACACCCACTACCGGTATGGCTCGCCTGAGGAGCGCACCTCTATTGTCTCTTTCTCTCTCTCTCTCTCTCTCTCTCTCTCTCTCTCTTTCTCGTTCTTTTTCTCTCCCTCACTTTCTTTCTCGCGGCGTTTCTTTTTCTCGTGCAATCGCTCTTCTGTCGCGGTACTCGGCGATTCGCTGGACCGCACGGATTCCGAACAACGGACGGGAAGAAGTGCGGTTTCCGAATCGCGCGGGCTGCGAGCGAGCCAGCGAGAGTAACAGCGATATTGGCCAGCTACAACCGTCGTACATTTTTAGCGTACATAAAGCTTAATTAATTAGCACTCTTATTTAGTGAACTATTTATATGTTTACACAAATATGCGACATTAAATTTTAAACTTTTTCAAGCCTTTAAAAAAAAAATGCAATAACACACTGAGAGAAAAAATTTTAGTGGAGACAACTATAAGGGGACAACCATACAAATTTTGTTAATATAATTATAATATATAGTTAAGTGAACTATATTATAGTTATTGCAACTAAGTTTATGGTTAAGAGAACTAATAAAAAATAGTTGTAATTACTTTATTATATAGTATACTACAACTATTTTTTATTAGTTCTCTTAGCCATTAATTTAGTTGCAATAACTATAATATAGTCCACTTAACTATATATTATAATTATGTTGTCCCCTTATAGTTGCCACCACTACAATTTTTTCTCTCTGTGCAGTTTTTAAAAACGGATTATTGAATTTTTCGATTACATATATTCTGCTTCTTCGAATTTGTCTAAAAATAATTTTTGTAAAAGGGTCATTTCATATGCAACGATCCAATGTAACGCTTGAAAAAAGTATTGTGTAGTAAAATTGGATTTTGCATTGACTTTTATGGTCTCCTCTATTTTTCCAAGTAAGAACAATGTAACGTAAAACACGTTACATATTCAATGGGTCATTTATATCTGCGCGGTGTGAGCAGGAAATTACGCTTTCGAGCCACTCCTTGTTTTATTCGGATGCTGTCTACTTCGAAGTCGTACTTCGTAAAGATTCGTCGTACAAGTTCCAATCGTACACAAAGTTTCCTCAGATATCCTCTAAAAAGATATATCGATCGCTGAGAAATAAAACAGGCAAACGCGTAAATATAAATCCTGAAGGCAGTAGAAGGCATGCAGTTGCGTGGTTTACGTAATTTGAGTAATTTAAGTAAAGAAGCTCTTTCCCACAATTTGCACAGGTTATTCATAAGCGATGAGCAACGAGTTTAACAAATGCAGTCTGCAAATGTATATTATTTTCGTCGTATGCCTCTTTGATCTCAAGAAAATATTAAAATATGTATAAATAAAAGATGTAATAGTATTATCGTAGGAAATCCGGTTGTCTATCCTGAGATTGGGAAAGTCTGCGTCACACAATTAGATGGTCTTCAGCTTGCATCGCATTCCTTGCTTCTAGTATTCATCCCGTCTCGGCTTTCGTGTAGAATTCTAATGCACTCGGAGGTGCAGTGGCGCCTTTAGATCACTCGAAACGTCTAGAGGTTATATAGGATATCGGCGCCTCGAGATTCTTGCGAGTCGCGTGTGTCAGATATTAAAATGCTGCGTGTTACAAAGTGAAATTTGTGATGCGATCTCTTGCAGACAAAGGTTTTTGAGACATATAAAGAAGACAAAGAAAATCTCTTCTTGAAGAGATTGAATGTCATAAATACATTGAATGTCAACAATTTTTGCAAATATACCTTCAGTTTGACGTTTATTGTTATTTGAAAGTAAATGTAGTTTTATTATGGGTATTTTCTAGAAAAACCGGTTGTTTTTATAGGATAATCTTTTTTTTATTAGAAAAGAGCGGAATTTCGAAGATGACCATATGCGCCACGCTGACTTTTTTTATGCACTTTTAACGGAATGAGTTTCAATGATTCATACAGATGTTTGTCGATTACGTTTCTTGGAAATCATAGACAGTGTCATTTCTTTGACTCGTTAATTATTATTGCATTATTCTATATCCTGTAACCGTTGTTTCATCGCGATGGAATTTTTAAAATAAATCGCTACGGTATTATTACAATACGAAGACATTCGATATGTATCATTTTTAAGTTCCGCCTCATCGAAAAGAAGATGCTAAACCCAATATGAGAATCCTCTCAATATATTTAACTAAATAAAATAATATTTATTATATGATTTAGTAAATAAATTAAAATAACATTTTATTAATATTAATGAATAAGTATTATAGAAAATTATATACTTTATGTTTATAAAAAAAAAAACGAGATTTCTAAATATTGAGATTCAAAGTTTTTTATTTTGAAATACTAAAACCACTAAAACTCTGAAAAAGTCGGTATGAATCATTTTACACACACAAATCAATTTACACTCATTGTCGGTCTACGTACGCGACCTACGCCAGAGCTGTAATATCGTTCAGATTACACTTGGTTTAATCGGAGATGAAAAATTCCATGAGAGATGAAAGGACCGTCGTCGATTATTTTTGCGTGCCTAATCTCGTGGACGTATTTCATCGTACCGCCGTGCCGCCACCGCGGTCGTAGTCACAGCTGCGAGTTGCGTTACCGTCGTCGTCGCACGCAAATATGTTGGGGCGCGATGACGTCACATCCGGCGTTTCGTTTTTCGCGGCATGCACTTATCACCGGCGTGCCCGGGGAGAGGAACGAGGGACGCAGAAGAAAAGGAGGATAAAGAAAGAAAGAGAGAGAGAGAGAGAGAGAGAGAAAGAGAGAGAGAGAGAGTCTTAGTACGCCTACGCTGCAGTCGTCGTTGCAATGTGTACGAGTGCAAGTTTACGTTGCGCAGCATAACGCATACACCCGACAGAAGCGATCGCGGGGGAACACGTGGGGGGGGGGTGCGAGGTGCGTTTCAGCGAATGCTGGCGCCGATACATAGCGGGCAACGACACGCGTAATTGCGATCGCGTAACGCGTGCACGCGCGCGTGCATAATCCATTGCGACCTGCGCCGCTGTATCGTGCACCGCGACAGAAACACGCGAAGCATCGGGACGAGTTCGGGGTGGACGACTTTAGGGTGAACGACCAACGTAGGTATGGTCACCCTAAATACCGGTGGTCCCCAGGTATTTGACTCCTCCAAAAAATGTGTCGGTAAATACAGGTGAACTCGAAAAACTCGACGCGCTACGCGTTCCCCGGAATGCATACGTAAATTGAACGCCCTTAAACCGAATTTGTCTTTCTCACAAGATGATCTATCGTGACATTTTAAAGATACGTCCAAAAATCAATTTGTCGATAGTCAGCGCGAGTGAGAGTTGCAATAAGAAATCGTCCTTTCAGCAGCTAGGACAGATAGGACGTGACCAACAGATTGCGTTTATTTTCAACGTTTCAATGCTGTTGGCAAAATAACGTGCTTATCCGAGGGTCAGAGCTACCAAGCGAACTTGAGATATCTCACGAGAGAAAGGAAGCGAGGCCAAATCTGTTTTCGCTCGAAGAATGATACGCGTGTAATTTCGACGCTGTACACCGTATATGCAAACGCGTATGTGCTAATGACATTATACATTAGTATACAAAGCGCGAGAGAATGCACGTCACTGTGTTGCACGTTTCACACATCTCGAATATTGACGTGGCGGACTGACCTCTCTTCCTGTCATTCGTAAATTATCTTGCACTCGATGTTCCACGATGATAAGTGGACACCGAAATGTTTCTAAAGCCATCCGTCGTCATTTTCATTGCACTCCTCGCGGCGAGCCGATTATCGGACGACGGGGCCCCGATTGAGGTACTCGCGCGAAATGGACTGTCGATATGCCGATATGGGATGTATCGGAAATCGAATGACGAAGTAACGAGCAGCGCGAATGCTAACAATTTACTCCTGTTGCACTTTTCTTTCTCCTTTCATGTCGTATACATTTGCCTAAAACGTCGTGCGCTAATCCACTTGCAATTTTTATGAATCGCTATTGAACCGCATTGCTATGCGAACGAGGAAATAAGATTAAAAATATAAAAATTAAACAAAAAACATAAATTGACGTATATACAAAAAAATGAGTATCAAATCAACAATTCATTGTTTCATATATAAGCAAGAATATAAAATCTTGTTGGAAGAATTTGATAATCTTAATCAGACATAATTTGCTTACGTGAAGAGAAAAATTTTTTCCATGTAAGCAAATTATATCTGTTTAAAATTATAAATTCTTCCAAGAAAATTTTATATTCTTGCTTATATATGAAACAATGAATTGTTGATTTGATACTAATTTTTTTTTGTATAGATGATCAGATAAATAGGAAAGAATGGAAAATCAAGTTAAGAAATAAAAAATTGGATTAAATAAAAAAAAACGACAAATTGTAAATGAAATAAAAAAGATAGCATTTGATGTCTTCCAGCAAATTATAATATTTTTTTCGATCGAATATAGTCACAAAAAAAAATGGAGCACTTTTATTATTTTTCTTGCAATCGATTGCAATCAGACCTGATAAAAAAAAATTTAATTACTTTGTCCATTCTTCTTTTCTGTAACATTTCAAAGAACAATAACGCTCACTATCGTGAGACTTACCGATCAGCATAGATAGTAGTAATACTTTGAACGAATAGTGCATCGAGAAGAAGGAAAACGATGAATGCACCTGCTATGCAAGATCCCCACGGATCGATCGTTGCATTCCGTACGAGTGCGCGGCGAGGGGAGGGACTGTCTCGCGTCGTAAAGCCGGCGATAGTCGGAGTAGAATAGCGGAGGAACCGGCAGAAAGAACGGGCGGGAGAAAGAAGGAGAGAGTGAGAAAGAGAATAATGCACCGGTGGGTAAGAGAGAGATCGAGTGAGACCCGACGGCCGGACGGCAGGCGAGGAGAATCGCGGATGCTGTCTCGCTCGTTCGCTCGCAGGCGCATCCATTGACGCCTTCGCTCGGGCGTTTATGAATGAACTCCCCTACTCCGGCGGATCCTCTCCGCTCAACGCCCGTACGGCTACTCCACGCGTCGAGTATCGCTCGTATAGTAGTGTGTGCCTGCACTATGTGGAAAACTGCGTTTCGAAAGCCTATTTACGAGACGCGAAGAATGACATCCTAATTAGGAATTCGTAACTGATTATATAATACTTTGGTATTAAAATAGGTGCTACTTATAACAAATAGTGATATTTTATAAAATTAAAGCTGCGAGAGATATAGATCGAAGCAACTAATTTTTTGAAAAATTTGTAGGCCATTTGTAGAGAATAAATAATTGATTAATAATTTAGAAAATAAGTGGTATATGAATAATTTAAATTACATTCTTTAACTTTTAAATAAAAATTCATTAACACAATAAATTTTCTTGGTCTAATGTACTTGCTTTTATTGTATAATATTTGCCGAATATAATTTTTGTATACTACAAATTTTATAAAGTTATAAAATATAAAATAATATATATATGAAATATTATTTATATAATATTTTATACGTGATTTTATATACATTTTCTAATTCTTCGAACTGCTTTCGGTCTTGAAATGCAGCTCTTATATTAAATTAAAATAGTAAAAAATATCAATATTAAATTAATAATTAATTTAATAATACTGACGTTATAACAATAAGCATCAATAAGATCTCCCTCTTCTGAAATAGTGCAAAGAATTTATTGTGAAAATATAAAAATACTTGGGTAAAAATATATTAAAAGTACAAATAGTTACTTAAAAGGTGTTAAAAAAGATTCAGTGCAACTAAAGCTTTCTTTCGCGAACTCAAACATCCGACGATTTTATTAATGTCTTACTAAAAATTCCAGCTTTGGCGCAACGTTCTCTCTCCAAGATTATTTCGCGAAAATACGTTTACGGGTTATTACGACGAGAGATAACATCCGAGCGTGCGGGCCGCTCGCGATTAAACAATCGAAAGGAACCGCTTGCGAAATTCCACGACTGTCGACGGCGGGACGGGCCGTTTACGTTTTGTCTTAATGTTTGCAAAAAGCTCATAAGGCCCCCGCCGATGAAAAATGCGTGTTACCGCGGCAGCTAGCGCGCGCAAAGACGTCGGCCTCGCGGGACGTCCCTCGTCGCGAATCTGCAGCAATAATATCGACCCCGCAAGAAATGCATTAGCGCGAGTGCCGACCGAGCGCAGAGGGTTAATACGCAACTCTCCGATTGCAAATTGCAACGCGCTGTTTACGTAACGTCGTTCTACGTGCAAATCGGCTCGCGCGTCACGATCGTTTCTCGCGAAACGGCCTTGCAAAAAAATTAGACTCGATCGAGATTATTCCCGCGTATGGCGCAACGATATGCACAATGTAGCAATCCGACAATGCGTATTGCTTAAAGCAAGAAATCTGTCCCGAATGTAGAACTTCCCAATATGATCGCCCGCTGTGAGGAGTTTCTTGTATCTTCAATGCCCAATTTCTTCACCTCTAGATAACTTTTTCCACGAGATTTCTCTCAGAAAATTTGTATAAGTAATTTCTATAAGTAAAATTCTAATATATTTTGTATTGAAAATTAGTAGTATGAAAAACAGCTATCCGTTAGATATGTAACCAGAGGTTTCAGTGAAGAAAACAAATTTTTATTTAATTGACGAGTATCTTTATCTGGAAGATAGCTATCGGGAAGTGTGAAGAAATCGGGCATAACAGCAACATTGCAAAAGTCTGTTTTGCCAGTCGATCTTTCACAAAGAAGCGTGTACATAGTGAATCACAGGAGAATGTTAAGAACGCGCGAAAGAGAATTCTAAGATCTAGTCTAAAGAAGAGATGTTATATTGATGAGTCATATATTTATTCTAAATGGAAGTCAAGTGAAAAACTAAATTATGTAACAAAGAATGTAGAAACATTTCATATTTTTTATCATTATCATCTATACCACTCAAAAATTCATATTAAATATAGAATTTTAAAAATTAATATGTTAATTAATTTTCTTTCTTTATTGATCGTACGTAACACATTGCCCTCCCGGATTAGATGTATGTTGTTATTATCCATTACGATGTTTATGATCCCAAATGATTGCACGTTTCATTATTAATGCAAAAATTCCGTATTCGAGAAAGACATATCCGATAAACGTGCCCCCTTTTTCCGGGGAAGAAACGCCGTCTAACGCCGGGACCTTTTTGCCCTCTGGCAACGGAAACGCGGCGGCGCGATTCCCGCTTCTCGTCGAGAAGCTTCTTCGGATCGATAAAAAAAATCGACGGGCGCATTTTTGTCAGTCTGGACACGTGTTTCGCGGCCTGCGTTGCGTTGGTCCCCGTTTGTCGCGCGGCGCACTTCGTGTCGCGCGCAGATGCGCTTATTGGCGTCGCCGTCGGTTCGACCGGCGCACATGCATCATCATTATTTTCGTATCGTCACCGATTTATTATACATATCTCAATAAATATATGCCTAATTTGCACTTGGTACATGCTCGAAATGAATGCTTTATTCTTTCATCTCGTTTATAATTTAACATTTCTTAACTTTCGATGTAACAAAAATATATTATATATTAAGATATTATTTATGTTTATAAATTACAATAATTTATCGTCAACATTATTATTGTTAGAGTTATTATTATAGGTATTTATTTATATATATAATTTTTTTTTCGTGCGCATCGTAAACTTGCGTCAAATTTTTAAAACATATACGCGAATCTAAATAGAATAGTTAAATACATGTTCCTTGAATACCTTCTTATCGCATGTGCATGTTGAATAAACAAATTCTAAATTTCCTCTGACCACTGACAGTAGTTTAATCATGCTCATTATCTTAGGAGATAAGTACTTATACCGCTTTCCAACGACCCTTGTATCCGTGTCATTTAGTATAATCACGGTACAATTACCAGATGCTTATTCCGTAATTGCATGTGATGCAATTCTCGACATACTAAAAATATCTTGAAATATCTTATAAAATATCTAATAAGCTATTCAGATTTTAATTTTAATTTATATGATTTCATAATAAAAATAGTCTAAAATTTATAGAGAATATAATACAGTAAATTAATTCTATTGTTTGCAAAACATTAAGCATTTTATTTTGTAATTAAATCATAATTTAAATAATTATTTTTGCATTTTGTACATTTTATAAAAGTACATTCTTTCAAGACCACATGAAGAAATACTTCTGATATTGTATTTCTGCTTCAGTATTTTTCAAATGATCTTAATAAAATTAAGATGAATTTGAGGATTATCTAAAAAAATTAAAAGTAGAAAACTTTAAAAAAATAAGTACTCCGAGATAAGTACACCGCAATACGTCTCAGGGTTAAAGATAGATACTTCGCATTAGCGATGCTAATAATTGCATCTCGCCCGTACGATCAATTATGCGTCGCGTTTCGTGACGTAAAGACGCTCGTTCCTCACGGACCCCGAGGGCCCTGTATTGCCGCGGGGAATGCCGATCTCTGATGAGAGAGAACGACGAGAGAACGATAAGCAGAAAGAGAGGGAACAAGGGAGGGAACGAGCGGTCCACGAAAGCTTCTCCGGCGCGGGGAACGAGAGGGTAGAAACGAGACTCAGCCATGGCCGAAGGGGATCGAGAGTCCGCCGCGAGGCCCAAGGAGCGGCATACGACCGTCTTATTTCAATATTTTAAACGCACTCTGGGATATCGCGCATACCACGGTCAAACGTCCAATATTTGATTGAAGCGAAGAAAGTGCTCGAGGCGCGCAAGTACTCGATACTTTCGGATACTCGAGAGCCTATACTCGGTCTTTTTCGAATCGTTTGAAGATTATTTTCCATTATTTAAAATTAAGTTTACATGTTAAATAAGTTTTTTTATCTCTTCAAATTACTATTGAACGTAAAAGTATATCATTGAGAAATTGACATCCCGGGATTTGAAAGGAAGTTATTTGTTTGTAAAACTTGTAAAGCCGAAATAAAGACAAATTGACTAGAACTGACGAGAAGGAGGGACAATTTGAGGATGCGGAGAGTCCGAAAGGGAAACCGCGCGCCGCACGAAAACGTGGAAACAAATGATCCTCTCGTTTCGGCGCTCGTTCCCCTCGAGAAACAGGTTGTGAGGCAGCAGCATCCTCGCCGCATCATCCTCTATTGCACATGAAGAGAGCCCGCGCGTTTCTTCTCGCCGTCTCTAATTAAATCGGGAAGCCAATAGGAACGTTCCGCGCATAATTCCACGGATCGCGTAAAGGGCGATCGAGGAGCGTGGAAATAATTACGCGCAATCTCTCCGAGTTCTCATTCGAAAATGTCTACCTCCGATTGTGTTGTCAATTTTTTGAGAGAAGATGTCAGGCAACGGTACATATAATTGCATGTTTTTGTGATAAAATCGGGTACTCGGTTTTTTTGCAGGATCCCCCACAACCACTGTGCAATATACTTTAATAACATATTTTAGAGATTAATTAAAGCCGAAATTCCTGACACGAGAATATTGCGGTTGTAATAATTCTCAAGTTATAAGCAACTAAAGTTATAACATGTTGTACGGTGATTGAAAATCTTGTGCAATAAATACAAACGCGAGATAAAAACATAATAGAAATTGTCTCATGTGTCGACAGAATCGAAATCTCATCGATATGATATTACATTGTATTTAAATTTTTTATCTAATCACACGGTAGGTATATCGATAGAAGAGAATGATTATTGATCTCTATATCGAGATTTGAAGGTAATTTTATGAAGCTAATGACATTTTTTTCTTGATAATTCTAGAAGCTAAGAGCACGAGAAATTGTCTTTTATATCAGTGAATTCTTGTGCATAAAAAGGCTATCGCCATTTGTCGTCTTAGCGGACGTAAGACACAACAAATAATGTCCAGGGAATTGTTTTAACGACCTTAAAAGTGACGAGAATAGCAGTACTTCCTGCTAAAGCGAATGGCTCACCCCGCACATACTTTAGCTTAATAATCGCGTCTGCCTAACATTGACCGCTTGTCGTTCTTTTTGTCTCACTGTGGGTCAAACATTCTTTGCGAATGTACATATCAAACGCGCTCTTATATAAAATGAGGTCTGGTCTATGATATAATATACGGAGTATATTTATCTGTCAAGTATTAATAATGGCTTTCTTTATTTTAGATTTATAGCCGATCTTCGTTTAAAGGGTATTTGACGAGGAAGCTTGCTTATGTAACTTTGAATAATAAATATTAACATCAATCAACGTCAAAATAATTTCTACTTAAAACTGAATAAATTTGAATTATATTTTAAAAAAGACGGGATTCTTGAATTTTCTTGCAATTTTTTTTAAATCCTTTTAATACGAATTTAAATCTGTCAAAAACTCGATTAATATAGATATTAAGAAATCCATGGAATGTAATAAAACATTAGTCAAAAATGTCAACATTAATCATGCGATTCATTATTTGCCGGTTTCCTGGTCCGAGAATGTTAGACGCGGGAATACATTCCTCTAGAGATTGCTCTCTCAGGAATGTAATAATTTGTTGTCAAAAACGCACGAGCACCTTAATATCGCGCAATATTTCGACTCGTCACATCCATTTCTACGTTTATGGAGATTTATATACGTGTACCGAAAGGGATTCCATCTTTACGGGCTTAATCAATCTAGAAGTACGTAATCGCTTAAAATAAGATGCCCGAGGCAAAAAGAAGTATAGAACGGACGAATTGAAGAAAAAGATACGAAGAAAGACGAATACATTTCTCAAATTAGTTGCATTTTCCAAAGCAGTATCGCTCCCTAGAAATCTGTTTTAGAATTCATATTTCTTAAAGGAAATGATGCCATGATACAAATGATGACATAGATTGAACCCTTAAAAATTTAATGTATTATTTATATTAACGACAGAATCTCTTTGAACAATGAAAATAATTTAAAAAAATATCTCATCATTTTATATCACAGAAATAAATATAAAGCATTCAGCGATCGCTCGCTACACAGAAAAAAAATTAATATCAAATCAACAATTCATTGTTTTATATATAAGCAAGAATATAAAATCTTAGAAGAATTTATAATCTTAAAGAGATATAATTTGCTTACATAGAGAAAATTTTTCTCTTCATGTAAACAAATTATGTCTGATTAAGATTATCAAATTCTTCCAAGAAGATTTTATATTCTTGCTTATATATGAAACAATGAATTGTTGATTTTATACTCATTTTTTTTCCGTGTGGTGCATTTGAAATTGTCACAACAATTTTCTCATTGTTCGCCATTTGTCGATCTATCGAAGATTCGTATTAATAACTACGACGCGAATAGAGTTCGACGTGGATAAAGCGGTTCGCATCGATTCGACAGCGAAACGCGTAATCGCGTCGGCCGGAGAGAGGCGCGCACGTAAGGATAGCGCGTATGTCGGACCTCGGCTCGATCTTAATGAAACAATGGTGGTAACGGGAAGAGGGGATGAAAGGGGGAGGGAGGGGGGCTGAAGGAGACCTCGGTGCTAACTGGAGTCCCTCGCGGTCAATGAATCTGCTGGCCTTTTCCCATGCTCGCGAGGACCACGAGAGTGCCCCGGCAGCGCCGCGACTCTCTTCGGGTCCATCCGATTTTATTAGTCTCTGACTCATTCTGCCTCTGGGACAGGCGTTTCTGTCTGTCGTTTCTCCTCCCTCACCCTCTCCTTTTCTCATTCTTCGTCTTTCTCTCTCTATGTTGTCTCGTCTTGAGCGTATGAGCACTTCTTTTTCGCTTCTTTCTCCATCCCCCCCCCCTATTTTTTTATTCGTCGCTCTCCGACGGAAGCCGCGAATAAACGATATCAAATGTTTCGTCCGCCGCCGAACGCGTCCGCACACTTGGCGCAGAAATATCGCAGGCCTTGAGTCATGGATGTGACATAAATGTTGGATACGCGACCGTCGGGCTATCGAGGTTGCCAAAATAGGCCGCTATCTCTGACTCGGACAGAAAGGCTTTAAGCGAAGAGAGAGATTAGGAATTATTTCAATATATATTAAATATACAAAATAAGAGACATAACCGCGTGAGATTATATCCTTCTTATACTTATCTGCTGTTAATTTTCAATTTCTACACTACTCGTCAATAATTTCATACCTTGAAGCTCGTACATTAATTCGATTGCTTACTAATTACATGCGCTATCATTGCGAGATCGCGGCGCCGATTCGAGAAGAGATTCTCGGGAAAAACAATGAGACGCGCCGGAACAAAGAGCGACGGAAACTATCCGCGGGGCGACGACGGTCCATTTGCCGAGACAACGATGTAGCGTCTGTCCGTTTATTTTCCCCCGTGCCTCGCGGGTGGACCCGGAGCTTTGCTTTTCCCATCGCGCGGTTTGTTCTTCCCTTTTTCGTCTCGCATCTGACCGTCTGTTCATCTTTCGCAGCTTTCAACTTCCTTCGGTCCAGCTTAAGAAGCCTGCTCTCGCTTTCTCCTACTCCTTCTCTGCCTTTCTTTCTCTCTCTCTCTCTCTTTCCCTTTGGTCTCTACTCTCGTCTTCGTCACGGCACGACAGAGCCGAGGAGAGTCCTAAGGGTGGCGTTAACGAGGCGGCGAGACTTTCACACGGCCGCTCGCGTCGCCGAGGCAAACAGGTCCGTTTAGCTCCAGTTGCTGGGGCGAGCCTTCCTATTTATGCGAGTTACGTCGGGGCCGAGTCATCGTAAACTTCCTCGCTATCGATGCGTCCGCGCGATATCATATCGGTAATGTCTCCGCGTACAATGAGCAACTGTTGTCAGTCACCGGAAAGTCGGCGGAAGTTCATTCCAAGCTCGCGCTTCTCGCATATTTCGTCTGAATACTACTGCTCGACAACGGTGTCGCTTTTTCTCGCAGCCTCTTTTCATCGTCCAATTTAATACCATCTTTAATTCTTCCTTCATTTTTTTCATTATTTTACTGCCTTTATTGTTTCTAATTAATCAAGTAATTTTTTATACGTTACTTTTTTCATTTCTTTGGACAAAATTCAATATTTTCATATAAAAGATATTTTGGAATAACTTTTACTAAATTACAAATAAAACCAATAATTTTTTTAAACAACTTTGTAACTATTGTTTATACATTAAGGAATATTATACTGTTATGTGTATTTCAATACATAAAATAAAAATAAGATCTTGACACTACGAGGTCATTATCGATCGAAGTATTCACGCACGTAGGTACGTCTTCGAACGCAAGAACGAAAATGAAAGGAACCACGAAAGGAACTAAGAAGGGATATGAGTGAAGAGAAGGCGCGCCCGCGGGAATCGCTGAGGAGACGTGCGTGGAGAGGCACGGTCGACGGATGAAAGGGCGGCGGTGGAGCCGGCCGAGGGGGAAGACCGAAAGTGTAGGGGGCCCGGTTGGTCCCAAACGCGCCGCCGCCACCGCCGCGTTCGTTGCGGCCGAAACGAACTGGCGTAGCCAGGAGGCGAAACACGCGAATCCCTCGCCTCCTTCTCTCTCGCCTCGTCGGCGATATCCCTGCCCTATTTCGAACGACGGCAAGGCTCTTATGAGAAGAGAGAGAGAGAGAGAGAGAGAGAAAGAGAGAACTCGGAGAACCTTGGCTGAGGCGTATCCATGGGAATAGCGCCGTGATTGATTTGAGTTCGATCGTACATAGTCGATGATCTTGGGCACATTGTTAAGTATCGTACCGATAGTTTATTATCGTTGATGATATTTGATAATTATCGGGAATACGTCTTTCTTTGGAAGGGGATGAAGTTCTGAAAAATTACGGTCAGAAATACACAGACAGATAAACCTATACCTGCGATATTAGACGCTAAATGCCTCCCTTCCCCCTTACCCTAATTCACACATCCATCACACCTACTACTAAACCCTAATTTACACATTCCACACAATGCAAACATTCTTTGTTTTTTTTTTTTTTTTTTCAAAATACGAATGGAATTTATTACTTGTCAGAGAAGCAGCATTTAAACCAATAAATGTTGAATACATCGATATCAGCGAAGAAAACTTGCGTCCTATGTGTTCTTTATATCCTCATTTTCCCTTTCATCATCCTATTATAACCCGAATCATTATTCGGATTTATGAAAGAGATCTAGTAAAATCAAATGTGTTTGATAATTATAATAACCTTGGTAATTATTCCGAAAGAGAGTGTTAACATTAGAAGATTCTGCTTTAACGATTAGTTTGGTAGACAAGCTTGCTCGTGTAATATATTAATAATTCGCAATGCACGTTTCGTGTTTTTACCATTTAGCAGGGCAGAGACGTGAATTCGGCCATAATCGCGGGATAACACGCGGGAATATTTTCATCCGAGATGCACTACCACTCTCTTTCGTTCTCTCTCTTTCTCCTCTCGAGAACGCGCTCCGTTCCTTGCTCTACCCTAGAATCCCGAAATCCGACCTGGGCAGTTTCGGCGGCCGGCTCTTTCTCCTCTCCGTAGTGCGCCCCGACTCTTCGCATCCCTTAGGAGCAAAAAGGCTCTCGATATATTCTTTGATCCTCGACGAAGGAGCCGTTTCCTTTCTTCTCTCTGGTTATCCGTTTCGTACGGTGCCTCGGAAGGAAGGACCTCCCCGGACTTCGTCGACTCCGCGGAGGTCCCGTTCTTCTTTCTCCTTCCCTCCCAGCCTTCTCGTTCCTTTTCTCTCGCATCTCCTCTCTCTTTCTCTCTCTCTTCTTCTCTTCTTCCTTCTTCTGCCCTTGCGCGCCAGTCAAAGGATCCAGACGAGAGTCCAGTGGAGAAAGAAGAAGAGAAAGGCAGAGAAAGAGAGAGAAAGAAGGAACAGAGACGGGAGGAGTCGGGAGAAAAGCAGGAGGAGAAGGAGGAGCCGGAGGTCTCGAGAGAGAGAGGACAAGGTCTCCTTTTACTCTCCTCCCGGGACTCGGTCGGTACCTTTCCACGGCGCGTATACGTGTATGTGTGTTTCTGTGTGCAACACATATAAGACATACGTGGAGGGAATGCGTGATAGAAAGAAAGAGAGAGAAAGATAGAGAAAGACCCCGTGCGCTACACACCACAACGTCGTGCAAACCCCATGGGCTCGTAGAACCGCATTCCAAGGCGGCTCCATGGATGTGGCCCACGATGGCGTTAGAGACGGCCGGGAGGAAGAAGAAGAAGAGGAAGATGAAGAAGAGGGAGAAAAAGAGGCTGAGAAGTCGGTCTGAAAAGTGATGGAGCGAAAGAGAGAAAGAGAGGGTGGCATTGGGGAATAACTCGATAAAGCGAAGGACTCCTTCTAATTAAAATGAGTTCCGCCGCGGGTCCTCGTGTACGACTCTCGCCGCGTTCTTATTACGTCGCGAACTTTTACTCTCCGCCTCTTACTTCTGTCCCTCCTTCCCAGTCTTATTCTTCTATACCGTCGTTGAGCACGCACCTTACGTAGCTTCGAAATGCGATTGTCTTCCTGGATCGGTTGCCAACACGTTTTCGCGCGTAAATCGCGATTGAAATGCCCCTCTGCATAATCTGTGTCTGGGTGGCGGTAAGAGACACGGAGTCCGATGGGTCATAATTTTTGGAGAACTAGGGGATTACGGGGGCTGAATATGGTCGGATGATGGATGGCAGGTAGGGCATTTAATCCTCCATTGGTCGCACGTATGTGTTTGGGTATGTTAGAGCGTTTCCCTAAATATTAAAGTTAAGCGATTTTTAAAAAGGAGTAAAATGCAAAATAATTAGACACCAAATTGATGAAAGATTTACAATTTTTAAGTGAGATTCTTACTTCTGTTTTTTGTTTCTACTAAATCATATGCAGAAGAGTTTAAACTACATTTTGCAGACGACAAGTAAAAAGCGACAAATTATCTTAGCAAAATCAATAATCGTGCACAATGTTGTTCAAAAGATTAATAAATTTGAAAAATATAAACCAACACTGATGTATTTAAAGCAAAACTCTATCTTTTATCTTTTCATATCCAATGTTTCGATTGTGGCTAGTAGAGTTTTTTGCACTTCTCAGTTATTTGGTTTTCTCGAGTTTTTAAGCATCCCAAACTCGGATCTGAAGAAAGTCAAATGATATAATAATATCGTGGAAAGGAATGTGCCTTCGACAAAAGCGGGCAAATAGGTTCGCGTGACAGCTCGGTAATCTATCATCGTTTTTACTAGTCCTACTACGACTTTCGCTGGAACTAAAGGAGGTGATGCGACAGTTTGTGCCACCGTATCACAAGGATATTTTCTAGCTAGGTAAACCTGCTCCGCGAGACCTTTAAAAAATCAATCTCTAGGTCAACAAATAGAAATCTTTATTCGTGCTGAGCCTGTTTCGCGGAATTTTATTACACGTTTTAAAAAGTTGAGAACCGTCGCCTCAAACAGGTAGAATAAATGATCGCGCGAATACTCCTCGGCGATCGCGCTCCAAAGATAAGCAAACACATTTTTCAACAAAGTAAGGAGCGTATTTTTATTTGATTTCCTTTTGGATATATCATGTAGTAATAAAAGCATGGAAGAGATTCGCGAGATTCGAATATTTCGTACATATATTTAACTTCTGTAATAAAACGCGCAAATTTAAAACCCCTTTAAAATGTAACCTTTTATTTACGTCAAATTTCGTATATGTGTATTAACAAATTTGAGAATTGAATTCTCAGACTTTTTTTCTCAAGAAAATCGTAACGGTTTTCCTTTTAAATGGCCCGAGTTATTTAAAGACAATCGCGACAGTTTTAATCAAATTTGGAATGGTTTGCCACGAAATAGGACATTATTTTCAAGCTTTTTTTTTATTATTTTAAGGTATTAAATTATATGTACATTGTATATACATCTTTTTGGCTACTATAATTTTGTATACAACATAATTATTTCGTGCAACAGTCGTGTAATTTGTCGATGGAATTTCATCGCTCCAGTCATCGTAATATATATAGCTGTAAATCGAATTCACCTACCACTTTAATACCTTTTGCCTCCCGCACGCACCAAAGTTATGAACCCATACGATACAGCTTACTACCATCGCGATAATATTTTGTATTCGATTTTTTATGAGATACGCGAAATATAACATATCCGTTATGCTCTCTCACAATTAATACAACCGTGCACTTGCAAATTCCCAATTGTGCTGACGACCGACGGTTTAAAGGTGGAATAATTAAGAGCTTATTAGAAAAAAAGAATATTCTGAGTAGTCATTCCGCCGCAAAGTTCTATCACCCAATACATCTGATTTAATGACCTGTTGCGTAAATCAAATGCTCCGTCCTCCTCCTTCCACTGGTCGCTCCCTCTTTCGTTCTCGATTCTCCTTTCACTCTCGTCCTTCTTCACTTTCTCTCTATCTCAGTCCCTCCCTCCTTCGCCCCTTTTCGATCGTCCGCGTTGGCGGCGGCGGCTTGTGCCTCGCGTTTAGTCCTTTTTTCCCCCTTTCTCTCTCTCTCTCTCTCTCTCTCTCATTCTTTCTCATGAGGTGGTAGTGGTCCCTCTTTGAAAACAGGCAACCACTACTACATTGCATCTCCACCGTCATCTCGCGCGAGGTAGGTCGCCCCCGGTGATACATGGCGTTTCTCACGGTGATAATTATCACCAAATCCGTGAAACATAGGGAGGTAGGCCGACAAGCGGATTGAAACAGATTGAAGAATAGCAATTTTGGACGAAACAAATAGCAAAGCAAAAAAAGAACAAATAACTTGAAAAGGGAACAAAAGGGAAGAATCAAGAAAAGATTAAAAAGTATTAAAGGAACGTGTAGAAATATGTATAAAAAATATGTAAATATATATAAATTTAATAAATAAATTCTTAATGTAATTTTATTATATGCATTAAATAATTTAATTGAGGAATTTAAATAAAGTTGGTTTAAAACATATTATTTTCATAGTTATGATAATAATCCTCTTAATTTTTTTAAATTTCTAATTTTTCTTCTTAGGTTTGATACTGTTACATTTCGAGATGCTCATGCAGCTTACTCGTTTGAAAAATATATTAATATTCAAGAATATTGCGTTTTAATATCCCTCGTATTTACAGTCGCATTTCTGTTGAAAAACTAAGCTGAAATTAGCCTTAATATGGTACGATTTAATAAATTAATCTTAAGAATTTAATATTCTTTAAGTTATATTTGTAATTGGGATTTAATTGAAGAATTCCAATGAAGTTTCTTTTAACATACAGCTTTGTTTTGCTTTTTACAGTTTAATAACGAATTTTTAAGAGAAGATTATACGTGAATGTATGTTAATGAATTTTGTTTCTTGTAGTATTTTTCAAAAGGTGACTTGTGAAAACAGAAGGATTATTTATGTGAAAAACTTGTCTTTAAATCCAAGAGTGAATTTTTAAAGCATTAAAATTAAAAATTATGAGATGCTATTTTTATTATATTTTTCGGATTAAGAGTGGAGCAACACATAAATTGTCCAAAAATGCGCAATAATTTAAATAAGATTGAATATCGTATCTCATATAATTATCATCAGAAGTGTCGTACAAAGTCTCAAGTGATCGCTTTAAACACGTAATTAATTTGCGCGTGGCAATAATTAATCATGTTTTCGCGAGAGTTGCACGAGCGCGACGAAGGAATCCGAAAAGAAAAGAATGCCTGGAAGGCATCGGGTGATGGCGGAGTAATTGGATGGATAATTTATTATTTTAATAATACTAATAATGAAGTTTAACTTATTTATCGAAATTAGTTTCGGATGCAAGATATTTAATCGTGCGAAGATCGGTTATTACGAAACAATAATATAATCCTGGCGTACGGCCTTGGTGTTCATGTATTACTGCGTACAGAGCTTGTTGTGTTTACACAAGGTCGCCGTGCTACCATTCGTTCCATCGAGACTTGAACAGACAAGAAGTATCGTAAGCTGCTTCGTGTGTCGTCGCATTACCTATCGGAACGTGATCATGACAAGTGCTAGAAGAAAGCGTAGTCATGTTCTACGAGCATTCTGCCCACTCTCGTTAATCAATTAAAGATTCGTAAATGTATCGATTATTAATGATTATTTGTCCATTAATAGTTATTTTCCTTCCTTCAGATATTATAAATATTTTAAAAATATTAATATTATATAATTTGAGATTTTCTACGTGTTTTTATGATTAAATGTTACATAAAATACTATAAAAAACAATATTTAGACATTTCTACAATGTATATTTTAAAAATATAAATAAAAATTGTAAATTATAAGATGCTATTTTTTATTATAGCTTTTACTATATTTTTCGGTTTAAGAGCGATGTAACACATAAATCGTCCAAGAGAGTGATTTAAATAAAAATGAATATCATATCTCATACAATTATCATCGGAAATGTACAAAGTCTCAAGTAATCATAAAAGACGAACAGAAAATATTTTGTGTTGTCAGTTCATATATTTTAATTAATTCATTTAATGAAAAATACGCTAATGATAATCAATTTACTTTTGTAACAAATAAATCAGCTTTATCGTAATATTTTTTATAGCCTATCCATTCTTATTTATTGCTAACTTAATTTTATGTCATTTAAAAAACAGACGTGTAATAACGCGAGATCCAAATAATTATCTTATCACATATGTAAAATTGCAAAGTGTTTTATGATAATACTTTACTGGCTTGAGGTCCCGCGAGAATAAGTGTCCTACTTCTCGCAGTCAGCTGAGTACACTCTCAGTTGATCTCTAATCGAAACGCGTTTATCGAACGCGTCTGTGTCTCAGGTTATAAATTTTATTCCGCATATACGAGACTCGTATTCTACGTACGTTTTTATACGAGACTCGTGTAATGAATAAATACGGGCCTAAGTGCGCGTAAAGAAAGTGAAGGTGAAGCGCACTGCCTTCCACGAGCGGAACGCATTCTCCCGCGCAGTCGATGCGTGCTGAATGCACCGTGCTTCAGACGACGAGATCGCCGATAACAGGTGACGCGATATTGAACAGGTGATTCGATATGCGAACAATGCGATATGTTCCGCGCAATTGCTGCAGCGAGATGCGTGCAAGAGGCCGGAGCCGTCAAGCAAACGAACGAACGTGGCTTTCCTGTCGACGTACCGGCGTGTTCAATAGAATGTTGTCGAATGGGGTACAGATAGAGCGATGTCACACTTTCGTGACACAAAGACCATGGCGATGGCAGTGGCTCTTTGAAATAATTTTTCCATTTGACAGTCCTATATACGTATAGGAATAAACTAAAATGAAAGCAGAATGGAGTAAAATAGAACAGTAATAAAAGCACGGCTGAATAGATTTTCAAAATAGCAAACCGGAAAATACGTGCCAATTTATCAGATTTATTAATCACAATTATATAATTCATATTCGACATTAATTCGACATCATAGAATTTTAATGATCAAAACGATTATTCTTGGTCACGTTTAGCATTAACAAAATCCGAAGAATGTACATATTTTTGTGTAATATATTCAAAAATTTACATTTTTAATTTATGAAGAAACTATCAGAATATACACAGTCCTATATACGTATAGGAATAAACTAAAATGAAAGCAGAATGGAGTAAAATAGAACAGTAATAAAAGCACGGCTGAATAGATTTTCAAAATAGCAAACCGGAAAATACGTGCCAATTTATCAGATTTATTAATCACAATTATATAATTCATATTCGACATTAATTCGACATCATAGAATTTTAATGATCAAAACGATTATTCTTGGTCACGTTTAGCATTAACAAAATCCGAAGAATGTACATATTTTTGTGTAATATATTCAAAAATTTACATTTTTAATTTATGAAGAAACTATCAGAATATACACAGTCCTATATACGTATAGGAATAAACTAAAATGAAAGCAGAATGGAGTAAAATAGAACAGTAATAAAAGCACGGCTGAATAGATTTTCAAAATATAATTTAATTTCCTCACGTATAATAATCAATGCTATAGTTGTGCTATAGGATTGAAAATTCTCCGTAAAAAGGTGACGATTTCTGTCTTACACAAAATAATGTCGATAACGCAATTTAATCGTACGCGTGTCACTCTCGCTGTTTATTCACGTTGTAATTATCAATCTCCGGCAATTTCCTAGCGTGTCACTCACGTTCGCAGCACTCACGCACTCGTTCTACTAATACGCTTAGTTGTAGTTCCTTTAAAGAGATTGCTGTCTCTACTTGACGTCAATAAGGATGATATTAACGCCGCTTAAATGAACGCGTAATACATTCTGCTGCTACTCGCGAACGTGAGGGACGCGTCAGCTTACTTACATTATAATTATCGATATTGATATCAGTGGTCCCTAACGAGGATTAATAGCGCGCTGATTATTTATTTTGTGTCTCGCGCGCGGCTCCGCCTAGCCTTTTAAATCGCCTTGTCTTCGATACGTGGGAAAGAAAGAGAAAGGGAGCGAAAGAGAGAGAGAGAGAGAGAGAGAGAGAGAGAGAGAGAGAGAGAGAGAGAGAGAGAGAGAGAGAGAGAGAGAGAGAGAGAGAGAGAGAGAGAGAGAGAGAGAGAGAGAGAGAGAGAGAGAGAGAGAGAGAGAGAGAGAGAGAGAGAGAGAGAGAGAGAGAGAGAGAGAGAGAGAGAGAGAGAGAGAGAGAGAGAGAGAGAGAGAGAGAGAGAGAGAGAGAGAGAGAGAGAGAGAGAGAGAGAGAGAGAGAGAGAGAGAGAGAGAGAGAGAGAGAGAGAGAGAGAGAGAGAGAGAGAGAGAGAGAGAGAGAGAGAGAGAGAGAGAGAGAGAGAGAGAGAGAGAGAGAGAGAGAGAGAGAGAGAGAGAGAGAGAGAGAGAGAGAGAGAGAGAGAGAGAGAGAGAGAGAGAGAGAGAGAGAGAGAGAGAGAGAGAGAGAGAGAGAGAGAGAGAGAAAGAGAAACGCGGCCGAATAAATTAAATCCTTACCAAGAATTCGTTAACGACCTGTACCTCGTGTGGACTACCATCCATCCCTTAATGTCGTGTTACACTCTCACACGCGCCTTTTTATGTGACACCCGCTACGCGAGAGGTGACCACGTAGTCTGGTCCGACACGGGACACTACGTCGGATTTTATGAGGACAGCCTATGAAGCTCTCGCTAAGCCCTTAAACTCGACAGGCTATTTCTTAATCGTTGGATGTGTCACGCTTTCTGTGGCACCGTTACATAAGTGGCGCTAATCGAAGTTCATCCGTAGCTTCTCTTCCTTTATCATTAGATTTTTCTTTGGACTTATATCGGATGTTAATATTAACTGGTTTTAATTGTCCCACAACAAACTGCCGCGATTATTCCGAGAAGAATTCTAGCTGATGAAGAATTTCGCTACACTTTTCCGCCCATTTTCCGGAAAGGCAGGTAAACGCGAGCAGAACCAAGAGGTCGCAAAAGAGCGGCGACCTAACGGCGTTCAACGATTGTATCGCGTATACCCCGAAAGAAATCCGATGGAAATCGAGCCGACCGGCCGGCCGTTGCATTCTTGCGATTGAGAGCCTTCGCAGGGTGCACCGGCACGCCCCGGGCGGTTCCCATTGCATCGCATCGTCCCTTCAGACGCCAACACGCGCACATTGTTGCTGCGAGATCACGCTGCCGAAAGATATGCTGATCCCACACGGCCTGCGTAAACATTTCCATGTATTTTCCTCGTGCACATTCGGCCGACAGGTTACGGCGCGAACGATGGCGGCGCCAGAAACGTATCGCCCGATGGAGTGCCCTTCTTGGTGCAGCGAGCGGCAATGACATTGCATTCGCGCCACGTTACCGAGCTCTCATTTGCCCTTTGAATCTTGTCTCGGAATTCTCGAGCACGCGTAATGAACGTCTCGTCTCTCGAGCGTCCACGATATATGTCTTATTTACCAGCAAATCTGCAGAGACATATGATGTGTTTATTCTGATAGTTTCTTCATAAATTAAAAATGTAAATTTTTGAATATATTACACAAAAATATGTACATTCTTCGAAATTTGTTAATGCTAAACGTGACCAAGAATAATCGTTTTGATCATTAAAATTCTATGATGTCGAATTAATGTCGAATATAAATTATACATGTGTACAAGATATATTAAAAAAATAAATAAATAAATATAAAATGTGACGGTGAGAAAATCTTCGAATCTTAATAGACGCTTAAAAGAGATATTTTAGCACGCGTTGAAGAGACCGTGGCACCCTTCGTGTTTCAGGACTAATTAAACTTGTCTACGGGACAATGCGACTGACAATAATTTGTCCCGAAGCGCGCCGAACGTTTTCTGCGGTGATTCGTAAGTGCGTAATGGTTGAGCACACTGCACTTCAGGATCGCCAGTGAATCACCTTGTGAAGGTGGGCCGGCGGCGGGTCCATACGTATGTATGTACGGGTCCGTGCACACGTATTCACGTATGTAAGTGCACGTACGACACACTGCGGGCCCCGACTGCACGCAGGTATATATGTATACCTGCGTATACACACGACGGTGTGCCGCATACCTTTGCCTCCTCCTCCACCTTCTCCTCCTCCTTGTCTCAACCTAAACCGTCTCCTCCTCCTTCGCCGCCGCCGCCGCCGCCGTCGCCTACCACTCCTCTTCGACGTACCAGACTTTAATCCAATCTGAGTATAAGTGTTGCCCTTTAAAGCAAGCCGGGAATGGCGGGAGGCCATCCACGACCTCCACCACCGAACTTTTTCTTCGGCCGCGGCTTTTTTCTTCTTCGCCGTTCGTAGTCCGCCGGGTTTTAAACGAATACGTATGGCTGCCGCTCGCCGCCGTTCCCGCCAAGAAGCTTTTAACGGAGTGCTCTCGCTGTTACGTGCGATTCGCGTAATACGTCAATTGGATATGATTATGCAAACGGGAACCGACTTTTGCATGTTGCTGTTCTAAGATTAGACCTGATCTATAAATAAGCGTTGTAAGTCTTGGTTTTTTGCTCTAAGCTTTGACCCTGATGTTGTGACGTTAATTTGCTTTAAATTTTAACAGTTACGATATGGCCGACTCACTCAAAGTTTAAGATTTACGACTTAAGGCAGCGCCGGAAATGCTTTTTGCTAGAAAAAAAAATGTTACAGTTTAGTGCTAAAAGCAAATAGCTGATTTACTGTTGTACCTGTTGTAGACTGGGTTTTATAGTTATTCTAGAGAGAAGCAAGTTGGATGCAATAAATTAACTCTTCACATTAATACTACGAAGTTAATAATATAGCAACGCAAACGACATTCTTTCCGCTAATTTTGAGATACAACTTAAAGACATTAGTACTTTTCAGCCAAAGTATTATATAATACTCCAATATCTTTTATTTTTTTGAAATGACCGTGTATCCAACATTCATTCATGAGAAGGAGATGCCATAAAGTAAGCGCGTTATCAAAATCCATAAAATAGCTTCGGGGTCCACCAGTATCTCTTCCCGCGCGAGTATCCCGCTCGCACTCACATCACGAGAAAGATCGGGAGACACAAGAGACCGCGCGGCCAGTGGATCCCATCGAAACGGCGAAAACGGCGTTTATCCGCGACGTGGCGCGATGTTATCGCGATGACGGGTTAATACGGGTCGATTTCCAGGGTGCCGAGGGTGCAACGCGGGCGCTGCCCCGCCGACAAATAAGTTAACGCTTATGAACGAGTGAAGATGCGCTTGCGCCCGAGCGAAGTTGGGCGAGGAGAGAGAGAGTCACGTTTTTCGAAGGTTCGCCGTGGGCTCGGGCCCTCTCAGAGTTCGGGCGCGAGCGGGACCCG
>QKQZ01003424.1:0-12464 GCA_003595255.1 Solenopsis fugax | reverse complement strand
GCCCCACTCCGCGCGCCGTCTGGGCCGCCTCCCCACTCTCCCCCCAAGGCGCACGTGCACGCCGACGCGACGGGTTGTTGACAGCGCAAGGTCAGGCGCCACATCGTTACGGCCGCCTCCCCACTCTCTTCGTAAAACGGGCCCGCGACGACTGCGCCCACGCTACTACTACACTGCGGTCAGCTGTTGCTGCCATCTTTCCCGTTACTTTGCTAGTGATCGGACGCTACGCATATTTCGAGATCAAATTATGCGGAAATACGATTGTCAAGTGCCGAATACAGTGATGAATAATATCGTTCTGACACGTGAGTGACTATGGCATATCTAGAAGTGATCGTACTCCTTTGTGAAGTTCGACATCAAGTGCCTGTCGTGAGTGTCGTGTCGCTTAATGTTTTCGCGCGCGCGTATTCCCTCGAATACTTTGAAAGGATATTTTATCCTTGCAAGCTTTTATAGAGTCGTTGTTTCGTTTGTGTCCGTTGTGTTTAGGTAAACATTCATTCAAACTGTTTTCGCCGTTGTCTCGAGCTATGTCGCAACGCATCGCGTAATATTCGTGTCGGTTACTCTCAACAGAAAAGGAAATACAACAGCAGCAACAGTAACAACTGAGTGAGTGAATTGAGCAATTTGTGTAAATAGAGCAGTTCCTTATTATTATTCAATTATCTCTTTATTCAAAAATAAATTTCATTACTGCCAGTAAAAGTAATGTAATTGGCAGAAGTAAAAATTACTGGCGTTTCATTTCTTCCACCAGTAAAACCAATAGATGATCAATATGATTCGAAACGTCAGAAAAATTATTTTCAGGTTAAAAATTACGGACATTTCAATGTTATCACAAGCTTGTAACATTGCAGAAATCTTTTGCAGCTTCCATGCAATCTTAGTGTTTTAATGTAAGGTTTGAAATCTGAAAACATTTATGACGGACTATTTAGGATCGTCTAGTGGTTTTACTGGTGGAAGAAACAAAACGCAACACCAGTAATTTTCACTTCTGCCAACTGCATTATTTTTACTAGTAATAACTAAACCCATTTTCAAACAGACTGTACGACTACAATTCTATTACAGCCATCAGGCTCTTATACCTACATTCATTAGATCGTGCACTAATTGCGTGATTGAATTAGAATATTAGAAATATGCAGACACTTTATAGGTAAATTTTTTGATCCATCGATTGATCAATCACATTATGCGCAAATACAATTTTGCTCTATAAAAGCTGTAATTACGCATAATGCGATGGATCAATCGATGAATTTTAAAAATATCGCCTTATACATTGAGCTGCATTTCAGTATTACATAGATTTTCAGTATTGATAGTGATTATTGGAATGCATTATTAATAATGACATTAATTTGTTAAAATAATATTTAATCTAAATGCTTTTAAAAATGAGTATATTGAAAGATAAAGAATTAGAAAAATTATTAGATAAGTTTAATATAAAAAAAAACTTGTGTGTGCTGTATATATAGATTAGCTTATATAGTTTTAAGTTTTGATATTTATTATTATATTTAACATTAATTATATTAAACAATGTAATTTTAAAATCTAATGACTTACTGTAGCATTACAAAAAAATAACGAACTGTTACTTCTCAAGTAATGATAACGATAACGTGTACTTTTTAAAATCAATAATGAGTAACGATAACGAGTTACTTTTTTAAGGTAACGTTCCTAATTCTGATAATTCTCTACTTAGTTTTAAGTGATATATCTTGCGGATTATTTGAAATATTATACGTATACATATAATACCAGTAAATATTCTATTTTATCTTCTTGTTTAAAGTTATAATTTAATTATAATGTTGCTATAGATTACAAATTTCTTTCAAGTCTAATTGCATCAAATTTAATCTAATTATTAAACTCAATCATATTGCATCTAATTGTTCGTAAATTAAACTGAAACAATATCAAATATCGGATACACCAAACAAAAATTTTCACATTTAACTTGAATTACATTATATCTGGATGTGATTTGTATAAACTATTATTGTTAATTTCATATATGTATTTCCCGTCTAATTATATTCGGTATAAGAAAAAATTGCTAAGTAAACAATTAGGTTCAGTTAAATTAAATCTGTAATTATTTGTCCATTGAATTGTGAATTAATATGCGTTGACAACAAAGCGATTTTCGCGCACGATCAAAGAGAACAATGACTAGCTTAAACGAAGCGAAATATTTTCATTTTAATGAAACGAATGTCTATATTACTTGCATTGGGTCGCCACTAGAAGGTCAATTCTCAGTAATGAGTTTTCGGAAAGTCACATCGACTTTTATGAACTTCTCATCTTTTGCTAAATATACCTGCAGTAGGCGTAATGATAGATATAAATTTATTATTAAGCTCTTTTATATAGTAAAAGTAATAGTAACATAAACTTTTCTTTCTTAGAAATTAATTTAGGTAGTAAATAAATAAAAAAAGCCAAATAAATATTTAAAAATTTACGTACAATATGTGAGAAAGAAGTAAAAAACTTTTTTTTAAAGAGATTATTTTAGTGGAAAAAAAATTAAAGGAATGCAAATAAATATTTAAAAATTTTATGATTTATTTAATTATTTTATTTTAATAATTTATTGAGATATTGTTAAGTTTACTTTAATATCAATAATGGTTAAATACTAAATATGAACAAGTTTCATTCATGAATTACTCACGTTTAAATTATTACTAGTGATAAAAGTCAATTACAAATAATTAAAATACTTGACAATGTTATTAATAGAAATAATAAAATTATTAAATTAACAAATAAATTAAAATTTTTTAATATTTACCTTTCTATATTTATTTTTCATCTAAAACAATCTTTTTTAAAAAAGAAAAATCCTGTTACCTCCTCATAGATTACTGTTTATAAGTTTACAGTGTTTACACATAAATACTTAAAATTTCTTTTATTTTTATCTTTAATTTAATTTATTTAGTTACTTTTATTTATTGATATTTTCTAGTTCACTATACTACAAGTTCTTTGTTTAAGCAAATTTTAGTGAATTTTTTAAATATTAATTTGAAATAACAGCAAATATATATTTCTATGTGATACACATATATCTATATCTTATTTATATAATATAGTAATAATATTTAATTACATTTACGTAATGCATATACACGTTTTAATTATATAATTTAATTTAATTTAATTCCAAATCTTACATCTTACATGTAAAATTATATTCTACAAAACCATTTAGAGAGAACCATCTAAGAATTCAATAGAGCTTTATGTTAATTATCTTTGAGCTATTAATAGCTTTTGTTTCAATAAAGTGTATTTTACGTGAAATAAACTACAATTACCGGTTAATTAAATCCTTAATTGATAAAGAATAAAAGCCATACAGGCAATTTCTTCTGGTTCTCAATCGATGTGAAAGAGTTCTTATTTTCTATTAGGATCATTAAAAATTTCGATGTGTGTGTGTAGAACTTATTGTTATCATTCTTATTACAATAATTTAATTCAATTTAACATAATTAGATTATAATAGTTTATATCTAAAGTTATGAAATTAGTATGTATTATCTAAATGTAATATTAACGCTTTTTTTAGATTTCAGATTTCTATGTCTTCTTTTTAGATTTTTTGTTATTACGAAAAAAGAAAGTTTCAGGATGAATCCGCTTTTCCATTTATTTTAAGGATTGTGTGTGATCGTTTCGACACACTCCATCAATTTCTGTTTAAAGCAATTCTTGAGGAAGAGATTTGTTTTGCCCATGTGGAAGTGAATAACTCATAACTCTAACTGAAGCTATCGGACAATTGCTTCGAGCAATTTATAAAGACAAGTATCCGTTTATCATCGTTGTTGAAATTTGCCGCATCCAAATCAATATTAACATTTATGTATAGCTGATGTTACAGACTAACAAACTCAAAGCTTAACGAATAACTTAACGCCGTAAATAGCTATTCCCCTTTAAGACTTTTTTGAACGTCAATTTTGCCACAACATTGCGATTTGGTTTTTTGCAAATTAGTTTATAGTTTGTTATTTTTTATTAGTCTAATTGGTTATATTTAAAACACAAAAGAAAAATTTGTATATGCAAACTAATATTTTTGAAAATTACATACTTAATTTTTTTTAAAAGTTTGTAATGTCAAAGGCTAAGTGACAGGCGTGTCTGTTATATATATTCTAGGGAATGTTTCGTTATTACATAGAGTTATAAAAATCTATTTGTAACATGAGTTATGAGATTTTCAGTACTTGCAGTAAATTTCAAAACGCAGCTCTAGTAATGTAAAATAACTGTACAAAAAGAACATTCTTTTTCAGATGTAGGAAGATATGAAATCGCGTTAGTTAAGCTTCTGACTCGAATCTTACTCTATTGTAAGAATAGTAAGCAATAGCTATTGATTTCTAATATATGTAAACTTACATACCATATTACTATGTAAGTTTATTTAATTAACCATATAATATATATTTATATATTAATTTAATTCTATTTAATTTAATTTTACCAAAATTGTTATCATACATTGAGATTTTCTAGAATAAAAAAGCCCAAAATTAAATATTACAATGAGGTTTAACATCTTCCTAGAAGTAAATCGTACAATGAATTGAATTTATTATTTCAGCTTACAAGAGCCAAGAAAAAATTAAAAAAATTTTTTAATTACACACATATACATTCGTCCATATTTTAACTTAGCTTTTAATAAATGACTTGATAACATCAATCCATTTCTCAAACCTTGTTTCTGTCTTTGCAATCCTATAAAGATCGCGTATAAAAAGAATAAAGAAACAGTTTGCAGAGTCCAGAGTTCAAATCAGAACGGACGATACATCATTCCGATTCAATGGTTACGAGCTATCTAATGACTATAGATACTTTATCATCCGCAGAAACTTCGACGAATCGATTTACGTGTTTGTTTTTCAAACTTGCACCTACAAATTATGAAATTTGTAGTCAACAAATTTGTCCTCTACTATTACAGTTTACGCTATATCATTGATCGCTTCTACTTCGCAATACTTAATATCGATGAAAACGAGCAACGCGCTACATAAAAACGAATAACGCTATATTACGTATACGTATCGCATACGTGTTGTTAATAGTAAAAGCATGGAAAATCTGTGTCGATATTTAGGTGGCATTTGATATAATTTACGGAAATACTAATGAGTAAAGAGAATACTCATGTACGACAATTATGCTATTGTGTTTCATGAAATCGAAATATCATCAGTTGATATCAGTTATGCTATTAATTGTGTATGAATTTTAGTTAATAACTAGATTACATTCGAGCCCATTTATTAAATAGGTTATACGGAGATATTTAATAATTGATTGTACATTTGATTAATTGAACCTTGATATATAACTGAATACTCAATCTCTTCTTTTAACGAAAGCCATTAATACAAATTTCTGAAATATAAAATTTTTTATCGCAATTCTATTTTGTATCGGTATCTCTCTTATGTAAAATAGCAAAATATAGATGCTTTAATATATTTTAATATCTTTTAAAAAATTTTCACATTGTAAAATTTTTGTTAAATTTTAACGTTTATGATTATCATTAGCATATATTGTGTTCTATGATTTTATTATTTATAAATATTCATCGATGCTTATAAGTATTAATCATACAATATCGCACGAGTTATAAAGAAGAAATTAATTTACATATCTGTGAAATGTAAATCTATGATACAAATTTATTTACTAATTTCCACTGAAATCTGTTGACGTACTTGCAATGGAGAACTTATTCAATATATTCCGCACAACCCTACCGTAAAAAGTCGTGATGAAATCATATATGATCGTATATGATATTGGCACATATTGTGTTTTTGGTGTACGATCGTATGTGCCTGATATACGATTCATATATCTGTCACATACGAAAAAAAACACATGTGATACTTAAGAGGATGCTAAAGTAACAAGAGAACTTCCTCAACGTCGGTACTGCAGATTATTTTTTCTGCAGAAGGGAAAGGGGGAATGCTAACACCAAGCTAACGCTCTTTGTCCAACGCATAGATCTGTCTTTGTTTTTCGATTGTAGTGCCATCTGCGAAAAGACCTATCAATTACTTTTGCACACCATCACTGCTCTGTTTATGACAGTTCAGTTTCGCTGAGCGAAATATGCATGCCGGTAAAAGCACATTAGTTAATCTTTGTTGTTAGGCGTTTAGTCGTAATTTCACACGGTCAGTGTTATTCGTGCGTGTTTTCTGAAGGGTGCTCTACCCTGATTTTGTATGTGCGAGCTACACTTCTGTACTAAAGTAAAGTTAATCTCAGATGACGGCTATACGAGTGAATTTTTAATGATTTATTAACTTTTTATTTGATTTTCTTGTAAAATTTACCTGAGCACCCTTTCTTTTCATGTGTATTTTAATAATATAAAAAGTTTTTGTGATTCTGTAACGCCAATTCGAAGATATTTAAAAGCTGTAAATGTCGGTAATTCGTAGTACTTTAGCATCCTCTTAAGAGTCATATATGATTTATATATCTGTCGCATACGAAAAAAGCACATGTGATGCTTAAGAGTCATATACACTGAGAGAAGAGAATGGTTGCAATTACCATAATTTAACTATAATTTATAGTCATTTTCGGTGCAAACTATAAAATAATTATTTTAGCCATACAAATCATAGGCCTGAAAAATTGTTAAAACATATCTTCCACTTGATTTCATCTTCAAGGGAATTCTATTAAAAAAATTATTTTACTAAAACATCGGTGAAAAATCTTATAATGCTCTGCCTTTTATTCCATTCTATGTGTTTTCTTTCTTGCGAGAAATAGAACACCATCGCGGCCATCTAGTGACGATTTTGTGTACTACTGTGTACAATTCATATATCTGTTGCATACGAAAAAACACATGTGATGCTTAAGAGGATGCTAAAGTACCGCGAATTACCGACATTTACAGCTTTTAAATATTCGAATTGGCGTTACAGAATCACAAAAGAGCTTTTTATAGAATTAAAATACGCGTAAAAAGAAGGAGTGCTCAGGTAAATTTTACAAGAAAATCGAATAAAAAGTTAATAAATCATTAAAAATTCATTCGTATGGCCGTCACCTGAGATTAACTTTACCTTAGTACAGAAGTTGTGTAGCTCGCACATACAAAATGAGGGTAGAGCATCCTTCAGAAAACACGCACGAATAACACTGACCGTGTGAAATTACGACTAAACGCCTAACAAAAAAGATTAACTAATGTGTTTTTACCGGCATGTATATTTCACTCAACGAAGCTGAACTGTCATAAACAGAGCAGTGATGGTGTGCAAAAGTAATTGATAGGTCTTTTCGCAGATGGCACTACAATCGAAAAACAAAGACAGATCTATGCGTTGGACAAAGAGAGTTAGCTTGGTGTTAGCATTCCCCCTTTCCCTTCTGTAGAAAAAATAATCTGCAGTACCGACGTTGAGGAAGTTCTCTTGTTACTTTAGCATCCTCTTAAGAGTCATATACGTTTCATGTAAGCAATAATATGCATAACGTGAAATTTTTTCGTATACAACTGATACATGAATACGACAAAATCACATGCGATATATGTATATAACGCTTATTTGAATTGTGTGTGTATATGTATACATATATTATATGCGATTTAGAACTGATAGAAAACTTTAATGACTGATAGCCTTGGTGAAAATCTAAGATTTATTGTCCTTTTCGAAAATAGGATACAAGGCGAAATTTTTGAGAAAAACAATGACTCGACTGAAAAATGAAGGTCACAATGTACGAGAAACAATCCATATTGGGTGATAAAAGAAATGTCGAGTATTCTTTATGAAAATCTAAAAAGATGAGTTTTCCGGTTAAGAAAGTAAGATATATAATTTTTGAGAAATAAATGTTTTAATTTTTTTTTAATACTTTTTTTAAGATCTTGAATTTATTTTATTTCGAAAATTATGCTTCAGATCTTATTTGCATACATGACAAATTTTGGATTATCATATGGAATACTATTTTTAACCAATATGGGACGTCCCTTGTATATATTGTGGCCTTCATTTTTCAGAGTCATGAATTTATTGTATTTCTCCTTGCCTTGAATCCAATTTTCATAAAAAAATTTTAGATTTTCATGAAAATAATCTGTCTTTAAAAAGTTTTCCGCTGGTTCTGAAACACCCTATATATCACACACTTTAAAATAATGTGTATAGTAATATATTATAATTTACATTTACACGTACCAAACACATTTCTTTATTATGTAAGTAATTAACATAAAATTGCACTTTAAATATGATGCTTATATAATCATATGGTTATATATTTGAAATATTGATCAAAGATTTTTTCAGTTACGTTTGGCAAAATACGTATTTCGTATGAGATGTATATCGTATATGATGGATGTGCTTTGTATTGAATCATATATGATTCTTATACAATAAATCCGTATGTTAAACATTCTATATAATTTCCGCCCGTGATATGTAATTCGTATGCGATCGCATACGATCGTATGTCTAATAATGCGATTGCCATGTGGTCGCATACTAATCATATAAAAATCGTGTATGTACCTTATATGCAATCTTATATGATTCGGAACATACGTCAAACATGTTACATGTGATTCCGAAACAAATGTCCAACGATGATATGTAATTCGTATACGATCGTATACCATCATATGTCTAATCATGCAATTAGCATGTGATCGCATACGATTCGTATAAGATTCGCATATAATTCTTATACGATCGGATGTGATTCACATACCAAATTTACGGTAAGAAATGCTTTTTGTTTAAATAAATTATTAGACAAATTCACCTTTCGGGATTATATAATGGAGAAGTCATGTGCTGCTTCTCGAATCAGACACGCAAAATCTGTGAAGAGAGACCTCACGCAAAAGAAAAAAAACTCAATTATAAACATATTTGATAAAACGTTTTTCTTTTTTGTTACATAAAATCTTTGGCGAATAATTAAAAGCAGCACCCGATAAATACGAATGTAGCTTTTGATCGAAACAGATGCGTCAGTTATGCACAAAAAGCATTCTCTGAAATAGCCATTTTCGTCATTTCATTTTTGATTAAATGTCTCTTTTTGCCACTTGAAATTAAATAAAGTGGGAGCTTGCATGCTACTTTTTCTCGTTTTTGTTTTATTACAACAAAAATAATTCATGTTACATTTTTTTTATGGCAGAAAAAATTTTTATGAATGCTCAACTAAATAATATCACTAAAAAGAGTAAAACATATTTTTAACGAGTTTGTATACACAATTTCTATTTCTATATATCAATCGGCTTTTGTAAAAACAAACTAAACGGTTCATTTTATATTGTAACAAATATATACTAATTTTTCAGAAAGTAAAATAAATATTTCTTTTATTTCGTTTTTTAATTCATTGCATAATAATCAACAATACGAAATTCAATGCCGATTTTATATTGATACTTTACATCGTTTTTAAGTTACAATAGTAACCGGTTGTTTTTTGTACAAATCAATAATTTTAAACAAATTAATTTTATGAATACAAAATGATTCAATTCGAAATAATTTGCACACTATCCACTTTCAACATAGTGTGTCTTTAAAATTATGGCCTACATCAATCCATAGCATGAACGTAATTTGTGTAATATCGCCGAGAGAATTTCGTTTGAAATAATTCATGTGGATGTAAAGAGAGATAAGCTCAATCTCTAAGTGGAAGGCACTCGGACACTAATGTTAATCTTTTAAGCTAAGGATACTTAGCTTTTAGTCCTGCATTAGAATTGTTCGCCATTTGTAATCGAAATATATTACCGATCTATATCTCATTCGTCTATAATTATATGGCGACCTGCCTTCGCGCACCGCAAATAGAACTACGACGTCGGTCGCCGTATAAAAATACCTATCGGCAACCTTGCACTCCATTGACCGCTTTATTACCGTAATATGTCATAACGTATTTTCATGTACATGAGCGCGGCCTTAACTTGTACATGTATCCTTCAAAACTGGAAACTAGTGTACAAGTGAGGCAAAGTGTACGTTAGTTCGCAATAGTTCATGTACGTATAATGGACTGCGCTAGATTCCAGAAACTGCTTGGGTGATAAGTTATATACTGAAAACTCTTTTTGCTCGATTATGCTTTAATTCTCAATACGTCTTGTATCTTTGATAAGAATTGTATCAAAAGTAGAAGAAACAGAATCAAGTAGTAAATGCAAACAAAATTTTGGTTATAAAACGTAACAAGGTTTATTCTAGTATTTGACTTTTTATAAATTAAAACATTACATACACTGAGAGAAATCATTTGGTAAGATCAACTAACGTTTGGTTGAATAGTGACCAAATGACTTTTGTAGTTACTGGTACCAAAAACTTAATTATATTTAACAAAACTTTTTGTAATTTGTTGTATGAAAATAATTATTTGGTTAAGGCTACAAATTATTTCGTCAAAACAACTATATATTTAGTAACTTATAAAATTCATTTGATCACTATTCAACCAAACGTTAGTTGATTTTACCAAACATTTCTGTCAGTGTAGACTAGAGCACAGAGTAATAATTAATTAATTTCTAGATAATCAAGAAACACATGTATAATATTCTTGATATGATACAGAAATCTTTTTAAAAAATATACTGAGTGCCTATATAAAATCTGTTCCAAACGCTTATTTTAAAAGATCCATAATTATAAAAAACCGCGAAATATATGTATATTCGATCATTTCGAGGGATTACTCCACTTTCACAACTCCATTGAAAGAGTATAGAGACTTATAGACAACCTGTATAAATGTGTGATGTGTATAAAATGGATTGCCAAAGAAAAAAATTTTAATGCTAAAAACACATTTTTTAAAACAGAGATTACATGTCTCGTCTATAAACGAATGTTAATTTTAAGAACGTCCATTATAGAATAGAATAAATTTAATATATTTTTTCATTGTACTATTATAGATTGTCTTCTGCTGAAAAAGTATCTGGAATTATCTATTAAAACGAAAGAATTGGACCAAAATCGAAATTTCTTTTTGTTACTAAGAAGGCATAATTGTATTCAACTTTTATGCGAAGTTGAGTGTGGTATATTAATTAGTTTGTTTACGGCAGTTGTTTATGTTAATCGACCGTTGGTATTGGCAGCGATTTTCTTTCACGATCTTTATTAACTGAAAACACTTTCCACGAAGTGGTAATTTAAGCATTAGAAAAAAGTTACAGGGGACCAAGTTTGGCGAATACTGTTCCTGAGGAATAATATTTGTTGAGTTTTTAGCCAAAAAGTTGCGTACCATCGATGTGTGAGATGGAGTATTATTATGGTGCAAAGTCAATGAACCTTTCCATAAATCCGGCCGTTTTTTGCGTATCGTCTCGTAACACTTAAGTAGTATTCGTTATTGACTATTTGATCGTTATTTGACTGCTTTTTTTCGATTTCGGTTCAACCACTTCGTTTAAAGTTTAAAGTGGTTTTATCGCGTAAGTCTCAGCCAAAAGTTAATCCTCTGATATGAGTAATAATTCAACGAAAACAAGCACTAAACGATTTTATTACAGAACGTATTTGTAATTTATTATCATAAAAAAGTAAGGAAAACCTTCTAAGTATACCGAAAATATGAAATAAAAACGTCGTTTATGTCGCTCGTGGTCACGAACATTTCGCGTGGACTGTAAGTGTAATGACAACGTCACATTGTTATCGAGTTGACAGTAACCTTTGATTCTGAATATTACATATAAATATTATATTTTTGAATTTTTTTGAGAGTACTTTGAAAAAGATTAATAAATACTGAGGAAAAAACGAACAAGCTCGAATCTGAATGGAACATTTGGAAAGCGAAGAGAAAGACGTTAAAAGACGTGCAAAAGCACTTGCAACTCGTCCTACATACGTCTCGTACTACTGAAAATCGTCGTACTATCTACTACTGAAAATTGCAATCTTTTTAAAGTTTTATAATATTTGCCTGGTTACTCCTTGTTTTTGTTTAAGATGATTCGTATTATATTTATCTATACAGTTCTTTAAATTTTGAGCAAATTTTTAAATTGCTCAAAATTTTGCGCTATAATTGAAAACATACTGTCTCTACGTGCCTACTCAGAAAACACAAACTCTAAAATTGGGCCATAAAATGTCTTTAAGACGTTTAAAAGATGTCTTAAAACTATTTTTGGAAATGTGTATTAAAGACATCTTTTAGATATTTTAAAAACGTTTTATGACCCAAAAAAAGTATTTAAATGCAATTATCTTTTGAGTATGCCTGGTTATTCCCCCTCCCCTAAAAATTATATGTAAGGGAGAGGGGGGTAAGATGACGACCTTAAGGTTTGTCGATTTTTGCTAATTTCTGTGATAATG
>QKQZ01003416.1:0-27356 GCA_003595255.1 Solenopsis fugax | reverse complement strand
GGCGGGGGGGGGAGAGACAGAGCGGAATGGTTCGCTTTAAATCCCCGCAAATGAATATTTATATTTTCCATTGAATTACTCTTTCGGGGCGGCATAATACGCGTGAAATTGAAATATATTCGATAAATTATTTTATCGAGCGACGGCACGGCTAATCGGCGTTATATTCCGCAGAAAATCCGGCGCTGCTGTGGCGGCCGAATTTTACGATGGCTGGGTCACGTCCGACCTTCGTAACGAGAGGAACGGCTACATCCGTGCGGAACGTCGTGTCATGATATGCGAATCAGGATACGAGAATTGTACAGCGTAAAACCGGAGATTATCTTCGCGCAAATCTGGTACGCGTCATTTTTGAAAACGCAAGAGTTTTTTGCCGCTGCGTAATCGGGACAAAACCCACGAAAATTTACGTGCTTTAGTTTCCTTGTGTCGTCCTTATTTTTCATCTTTGCAACTCGATAGTGTGATTATACTTACGCCTGTCCCGTTCGACAATACCATCCTGGCGAGTTTTCATTCAGAGTGCAGCGAGGCGTATAAATCTCAATGTTAATTCATCCGTATGTTTCCCGTTTGTCACTTACATATCAAATGCATTTTAATTGGCCGTATTTTTCTCATCGGCCGAGCACAACAAAACTCTTGGCCGTGCGTGCACATTAACAGACTCCATTGTAATCAAAGGTGCGATTTTGTTTCCCCATTAGTGGTCGGCGCAATGAATCGGCCGGCAAAATAATCGGAACGCGGCCATCCCACGATCGACGTTCATGCACGCGAGAATGATTGCGCTCTGTAATTCCATGTAAAAGCCCATTCCGCGATTTCGTAATTCGAAATAATTATCGGTACGCATTGCGACGGCCATTATCGCGGACAAACAGTTTTATATCGTAAACAGACGCCATTAACAAAGAAGAATTGTTCGGCGTGTTTCGATGCGCTCAGCAACAAAAGCGCGGCCGATGTAAACTGCTGTAATAACGAACCGCGCGGATTAATTTCGCAACGAGCATTGTGGTTCGCGCCCGGCCGCAGCTCAATCTGCGTCCGCACCCGCGACGATGCGCCATCCCATCCCACCCCTCCTTTGCTCCTGTGTCCACCTTTCCGTCATCTTATCCTCCCTATCGTCTCCTCGCGGCCCTCCGCGACGGGAGGATGGTACGGTAACCTTCGGCGTCTCACCGAGCGGGCGCTGAAAATTGAGATTCACCATATTAGGGACGTAACCGCACTTTATTGGCCACGGAGTCTGCACGGCTGATACAGCCGCGTAATATTCCGTAATAACAATGATTTGGTGTGCAGGGCTGCTGGCAGTCTTGCCTCTCCCTCGACCTCCTCGCTCGCCGACCCGAGTCCTCCTCTCCTAGTTTCTATCATCCTTGCACCCATCGCGCCTCCTTCCTGCACCCCCGTGAGTCCGCTCGACACCAGCCCTGTGCAAAACTACGGCGGCGGACGGCGCGGTGAGAGGAACGAAGATAGGGACGGGAACCGTGAAGGGGGGAGGCGGGGGTGGGGGCTTGCGGTGCGAGAGACGCCGCGGCAAACGAAACGCGGGACGAAGGGGGTGAGACAGAGAGCAGAACCAGCCCACCGTGAGTTAAGCGTTTAATAAGCTTAATCACGCGACAGATCTGTGAGATACAACTTGCTTCGCCTCGCCACCGAGCCAGCCGCCAATTCTCCCCGCGTAACCCCCTCATCGCGCACCCCTCCGGCACCCCTCACGCCAGTTTCATCCCTGCTGTACCATCTGCTGTTACTATTTTACCAGCGCGGCGGCACTACGAATGTACGCGAGTCTCGCTCCGCACTCCCACGCACAGTCTGCGTGCTACCTCGTCCTATTAACGGTGGCCTGTTTATTACAACGGAATAACGGATCGGCAGAGATTATGCCAGGATCGCTGAGCGTATGGGAAGGGACTGTTCGCCGTATGGAAGGGATAATTTATCTAGAGATTGGACAAATGTCCGATGAACGTACAGAAAATGAATTTCTACGCAGATGAGTGCAATTACAGTGGCGAGCGCTCTTCGATTGATTGCATGCAAAATATTTGTATATTGATATTTATGGCCAATGTCCATACCAGATAGATATATATTTTCTCAATCTAATTTAGGATGTTTCATCAAAGCGATATAAACAATTTTGTCTGCGCGTTGATTTTCTCTGCTGAGATTTTCGTTCATTTAAGGGGTTATACATCTTCTGAACTTTCCAACAAATCAAATTTTTTTAAATCCCAAGTCATTTTATAGTGACTAGAATAGGCATTTGAGGAAAAAGTGGAAAGTCTTGTCCAAAAACATAATTATTCTCACGAATTTTCTTTGTCAAACTTTAAACGCGTTTTTCTTGAAATGTTTTTCAATAGTTAGCGCGACAATTTTAACAATTTTTAATCTTTTTTGATAAAAACAAGTTTTCACATGTATAAAATGCAATTTCCTATCACCACCTATCGAGTCATTAAAAAAAAATTTTGTATTATAACAATTTTTATAAACATTTAAAGGTCAAAAATTTGTCGACAAAATCGAACTTTTTTTTAAATACTATTTTTTATTTTTACAAAATTTTGAAATTATTCTATAGATTCGTAACATTTTTCTTATTTGTTTTACAGAATTCTAAAGCGTTAAGATGTCTTGCTGGAAGGTTTGAGAACAGCCCCAGTATAAGTCAATTTAAATAAGTCAAAACAATTAAAGAAAATGATTTTTTTACACATTAATAATCATAAAACATGTCCTTTTTGTAGATATTAAATTTATTTATTATAGTTTCCATAAACATTTCTGAAAATCAGTAATTTTTCGGCATCGCACCGAGAAAAATGTTTGGTAAAATCAACCAAAGTTTGGCTGAATAGTGACCAAATGAATTTTATAGTTATAATTACCACATATATAGTTGTTTTGACTAAATAATTTGTAGCCTTAATCAAATAATTATTTTCATACAACAAATTACAAAAAATTTTGTTAAATGTAACTAAGTTTTTGGTACCAGTAACTATAAAATTCATTTGATCACTATTCTACCAAAACGATTTTTCTCAGTGCAAGAAGATATATAACCCCTTAATGATACCAATGGAGACCCTAAAAATATTTAATACCTACCGTGCAAAACACAGTATAAAGAAAATAGCTATTAACTCATATTAATATTTCTTTAAGAGCATTATTCTTCAAATTAAAACAGAATCTCTTTCAAGTCTGGGCACGCGGATAAAGAAAAGCTGTGCGCATTTTTTTATCAATATCGCGATCATCGAGAGACCCATTTATATCTCATTTGTATTTACATTTGTATTTACATTATTCACGGGCTTAGATAGAGCCGCACATTAATATCGCACTCGGCGACGCCACGATGAAATGCAGCTTCGATGCTAAATAATGACGATCGGCGAGACAATGCGCGAGTTAGTAAGGCCGGAACAGGGATCAGGAACTCGTCGAAGTTCGACAGGCGCCAAACTTTCGATTCACATGCCGCACTCGATAATAGGGGCTCGGCTCGTAATTCGGTATAAATTAACGGCCATTCCGCGGGCATAGAATCTTAGAGCGATTGTTCGAGGAGTGGTGCTTCCGCGGCCGCGTCTGCACTGGAGAACGAACGGTCGACATCAGCATAAGTCCTCCAACGTGCAGATCGCGCCGAATAGTTCACGAACATTGATCATGCGCCGGTTGCCGATACGCGGAACAATGGATAGACTCGTCGTAGATTCCACTCGAAACTGCACCTCAAGTCGTCGACTTCCGTTCGGATAGGACGTGCAAGTCGTTTTACGTTTTTTCTCACGATGATATAAAAGAACGGATTGTCAGCTCGATTTGAGGAGAAATAAAAGTCGATTATTTTACAACTTATCAATTGCTTAGAGTTCATAAATGGACAGTGAACAATACAAGTATATTTAGATTTTCATAAAATAGCAAAGAAGGTTTTCGAGATTTTATATTTCTCTTAGATTTCTTCTACATATCACGAGGAAGAATAATGACGTCACTCGAGGTTCCTAAATACCTGTAAAATTACATTCCTTGGGATAAACACGTTGATAAGGACGGGCAGAACCGGAAGTGAGTGCGGTAGATGAATATCGCACACAGCCGAAGTTCCACAAGTTTTTTATGACGATAAAATAAGCTCGACGGGTCGTCCCGACAAATAGGGAGTGCAGATAGCATTGCAGCTGCACGGCAATTAGCAGTCACTTCCTAGTTCCTTCAATGTTTTCTGCGCTGTCGCGTTTTTGCCGCTCGCTTTACGGCCACTTCTTGTGGACGGAAGCTTCACTGTCAGTTCCGTTACACGATCGCACATATTTATGACTCTTGGAATAGCCTATATTATTTCGCCTATTTACACGTGAGCAATTCTGCTTGGAGCTTGAGGAATATCAAAAGATTTAAATTTGAACAATAATATGAACTGAACAATTTAATATACATACATTGACTTGGGAAATGGAAATTCCAACACCAAGAAGGAGCGCGTTTGGACGTCTGCATTCAACGTGATGATGACTGCAGTGAGTATTAAAGCAAGACGATATTCAACTTTTATATGGCACTGCTCTCGCATCCTGTGAATTGTGACCTTAACGTAATTGTAGATAAATATTCTGTGTAATTCTCATTCACTTAGCATAACTTCTTCTTGGTGTTAAAATTTCCATTTTCGTCAGTGTGTAAGAAGTTAATTATACAATTAAATATTTCTTGTGAGATTTATTAATTTTTATTTATTTATTGACTCTTATTGCCATTTGATTCAGTTAAACTTGTTATTTTGTGAAGACAGATTGTAAAATTAATTTTCTACTCTCCTAAGTTAAAATTAATTATGGCATATAAACTAAAATCATCTCTTGTATTTGACAATTTTTAAACGTAATAATGCCGCGATACAATAATCTTATGACAATGATTATTGTCAGAAAAATGCTATATTTTTATTTCTCTTTACGTAAAAGATTATATACACTGAAAAAAAGACTGGTTATAACTACCAAATATATAGTGAAATAGTATCAATTAAATATTTAGTCAATGTAACCAAAAATAATTTTACTTTTCTAAATATTTAGTAACTTATACCAGATTTAATAATACTTACTAAACATTTAGTAAAATAAAATTATTTTTGGTTATATTAACAAAATATATGATACTATTTCACTATACATTTGGTAGTTATAATCAGACTTTTTTTTCAATGTATATGTGCATATGTCTTCCATTTTTAATTATTCCCAAAGATCAAAATACATCATTTTTCAAATTTATATTTTTAAGTAAAATTTATATTTTTCTACAATAGAGAGAATTATATTTATCAATTTTTCAAAATCTTTTAATATACATTGCTTGATATGAATTTTTTAACCGAGAAAACATACGTCGTCGTACGCGAAAAGTGAAATTCTAAAAGGACGAAGGCAATTATTTCCAGCGGCGTGTATAAACGTCTCGCAAATTTTCACTTCGGGTTTCCAACGCCTCCGAGGAAGCCCGGTCTCCTCGCAGCTGAAGAGAGGTTACGGATAGCTGCTGCTTATCTGCTTTAAACGGCGATGAAGTGGTTTCATCCTGGTGTGGGTGTCTACCTACCTACTGGCTCGGATGCGAACAAGCCCGGCGTCTCTCCTTCTTCCTGCGAGCGCGCGTTCTCGCTCTCGCCCTCTCTCGTTCAAGGGAGCCACGTAACGCGCGGGGTTCCTGTGAACGATGACGCCCTTGAGGCAAATGCGTGGTTTCACGAAGCACGCGCTGACAAATGCATTCGTCGCCGCAGTCGAAACAAATAATCATCGTTTGCGCGATGACGCGCGACTGTGTCAATAACAGAACGCTTTTACTCGTCTGATGCGGAAAGGGCTTAATCGCTGTTACCGAGTATAGTTAATAATTGCTTATCGCACACCACTTTTGATCCTACTCCCGTCTGGTATTGATATACCAATATAATTGTAGCCGGTTTTGCTCGTAATGCGCTGCGCATCGTTTACGACCTTTCTACTACTATTTGTACGCACAGCTATATTAAACTCGGGCATTTGTACGCGCAAATTTGAATATTGGATATCAAACATTTTTTGTGAAATTTATTTTAACAAATTGACACAAATAACGCATTTATTTATGTATATATCAGCGTAAAAAATTTTTACTTAGAAGAAGAAATATGATTCTTGAACTTGTACATATTTTTATTTTATTATTTAAAAGTTTCTTAAAAAAATCGCAATAACTTATGTAACGTCTACGATTAAATTAAAAATAGAAAATTCCTAAAGACTCCTTATACAAATTCTTAATAATGAGTTAGAAAAAAGTTTGACCTATGGGAGTCGATATTAGATGTTGACGTGTATATATAATTTATTAATAATTAACAATGATGACAAAGGGCGTGCATTCGACGCTAGTAAAAGTAAGCTTATTACATTAGTCCGCAGACGTTTCGACTCACAGTTCGAGTCCTCTTCAGGGCATTCTCGTTGTTAAAAACAGGTAGATCAAACGGTACATTTCCTTAGGTGTGTATCGGATGTACAAGTTTTTGTTCAAATTGACGTGTGATGAAGATTCGCATTTTGGTCTACGATTAAAGTTTCAAAATAAAATATATAGTTTCTGTTGAAAATTTAGATAGTATACTTAGATTCGTGATCTCAATGTAACATAACCGAGGGATCTTATGCCCGCGAGCTCTTTCCTTTCTTAACTTTCCACTGCCGCATTTCAGTGAGTTACACAAAGCGAAGCGTTGCGTAACGAGGCACGGTAGTTTGATTTTAGTCGTCCAGGTCATCTCGGCACGGCCGTCGCCGCTCTTTCGGTCTTCTTCTTGCCGCTCTTGGGTGTGAGAAACTTCAGCAATTTCCGGACGGAGGAACAGTCCGGTGTGCCACGAGAGCTAAAGGAAGAAGAGCGTCTTCCACGCCCGCGGCCTCGCCAACTCGTTAAATATGCATGCGACCGGTGGGGCGGCATTGCAAGGGCGAGAAGGGGATTTTCGTCCGACCGTCTTCCTTAATTATCCCGCAGTTGACGATCTAATCGCGCGTACTGGACTACCGAGAAACGGAAGGGAAACCTTTGAGCCGTCCACGCTGGGTGAACTCTCTCCGCGCCTTAACACCCGACTTAATACCGTCGAGTACGCTTATGACAGCGGTCGAGGCACGAGGGTACGCGAAATTATGCTTGTCAGGTCCATTATCCCTAGGCAAACGCCACTAGATAAGCAGCAGTCGGTTCGGGGGCGTGCGTGTGGCTCAATTTAAGTTCAACTAGGCTGTTACGATCAACAGACATGTTGGATATTTTTACTAGGAATGCATTACAAATTAACATTCCGTTACAACAAACAGGTAATACTGTATAGTTATTCTTTGTAAAACAATTATAAAAAACAGCTATAATCTATACAATAATTACAGTTTAATCTAGATCAATTGACATTTAATAAAAATTAAACTTTTATTAATAGATGTCTTGGCAATTAAATTGGATTTATTTGATTCCTTCGTTCAAGTCAGTCTTGCTCTCTAAATCTGAATCAGTGAAATCTTACTAATTTGCAGTGCTACACTTATAACTGTGATCATCAGTGATTATTCATTGTGTTTCTATAATTCTGATTAAAAGGGGAAGTACTTTCACTAACCGCAATTAGTATGCTATTACTGCAAGATACATCATTGATATAGTTATAACACTGAAATCAGACTATTCATTGTCATTCAATGAATAATACACTGATTCCGATTTAGAGAGTATTTTATATTATATCAAATTTTTATGATTTCTATTGTAATTTTTTCCTTAAACTTAGACAAATAGTTTTTGATATTTTTCTGATCATACCTTCTTCTGGATCGTAAATGAAATCATAATACAAATTTTTAGTTGCCAATTACGATTATTACAAGAAGGATGTGCGATGCGTCTGGAAGATGCAGTGCAAATCAGATACAAAGGCAGTAATGCTTAGTATCTTGAGATCTTGCGAGCTTGAACTTAGACGCTAATAATAAATTAATAATTTTCTCAAACGCGGTCAGAAGAGGAGGATATAATGGGGATGAACGTGAATACTCTACGAATTAATCGCCCCATCAAAGCAACCAGATCCGTTATTAGAGGATTGGTCGGATCACGCATTAGGTCGCCTCACGAAAGCTCGCGCGTTTCTTGCACGCTCCGAGCTGAGCGCGTGCGGAAAAATGGAAACACGTTTCAGCGACCGGAGAGAAAAAGCAGGAAGAACGATGTTGCCGCGTCCCGTTAATGATTGCATTAAAGTAAACGAGCGGGGCTGCGTACGGCGGGCGCGATGGGGCGGCCGCGGGATGACGGTGGGAGGGTGGACGAGCGTGGGACTCATTCGGCTTGAGCCGAGTAGCAATCATCATTAATTCACTATTCCTGACAAACGACAGGGTATTCGCGCTGCCACGGATAAAGGGGCCTGGATTTGCCCGGAGAAGAATACGATTAATTTTTCTTACCGGCGCGAGCGGCAGCGCTCAGTCAGCCGCACGTTCTCCCTGCGGTGTCTTAACGGTGATCCCGCGAATCGAGTCCCAGACGTTTCGATGGATGGTGCCAACCACCCTCGTTCTTTTTAGCCCGTCCGCATTTACGCTTTCCCGTTCGCACGTACCGCAGCAAGCCGTCACATCGCTGTCACCCTGAGCTCCCTCGTACAGCTGGAACCTGATGATTTCGCCTTCTCGATACGGTACCTTGCCACACCGCGCACTAACAGAAAAATGTTACAACTAATAAAATTTGATTTTCGACAATTAAGAGATCAATTAACTCTAAAAAAAAGGAGAATTATCAAATAACTCACAATAAGAAAGCGATACTATTATTCTACTGATTCTATATTGTTTGAGCAATTTTTTTTATATAAAGTAGACCAGTTTCGTAACATTTACAATTCATGTTCTCTTTCTTTTACATTGTCACGAAATTGCAACGATCTCATTTAAATCTTATTACTACCATATATAACTGTAAATATATTTTTTGTGCTCTCAAGTTCTCATTCTTACATCTATTATTTATATTAGTTGTTAAAGTATTAAGACACAAAATTAAGATCTTAAAAATTCATTTAATCAGCTCAATAATTATGACAAATCAAGTATACATCTCAACAACATGTCTAATCTTTATCTGATTGGTTCTATCAACCCAGACGGCCCTGTCTGCCCACAGCATTGCCTTTTTCACTGAAAAGAACTCGTCCATCTGACGCGAAAGAACAAATATAATTTTCGTCAAGGTTAGCAGTGTACGCGAAAATTGTGCTGCGATCGCTGATAAAATCCACAATTTCTCTCGTAACAGCAGTTATCTCTCTTTCTTCTCTTTCTCCCACCAACGTCTATCTTGCTCTAGAGATGACACGCCGATACATCACGAAGTGACATGCCGTATAACGCGGTCGTATTGAGGCATCGCGCACAGGGCCGTAGGGTGGATGGCCCGAAAGAGGGTGGCGACGGTGAACGGGTGGGTTCGAATGGGAAGAGGGGAACCGGGGGTCGAGAGAAACAGGGGGAGGGGGAGGGAGAGGAGCGCGGATGGTAGTAGGTCCGCCGGAGGGTGGCGGGTCACACATAACGGCCGAACAGCATTGATACGGCCGGATCACAGCCACCGGACCAATGTATTTTACTGCCCCGAGGCTTAGCGCTATCGAGGCACGCAGTCACCCGCCATCACTCTGTGCTCGGGTATGTAGTGACGGTAATAGTCACTATATCATTGGCTCTTGGTAATACCCTGCCGCTGCCGGTGGTGTCTACCGCTTCGGATCCCCGTGCCGATCACTCCCCGCGCCAGTCACCCTCTCCTCCACCTGCGCGTAATGTCCGAAATGAAAATGAATGTATTTCGGATAGCGATAAATACCCCGACGATCCGACCGCGTCGCGCGGCATCGCGCGTCCGCTGTACGCTTCGGAATGAACAGGTGATCGCAATGGGCCGGACCTTTATTATTATGCCGGCGTGTGCCTTCAATGCGTATACGCCGCATCCCGTTCACTCACTCTGTCCGACCATCGAACAGTCCGCGTCCCGACAATATTAAATACAGATTGTCTTTTATTTCGACATTCAGAAAAAATGAGCGGCTGATGGTTGCTTTGAAGCACAATTTGATATTAGGGAAAGAATAATTGGCAATAATATGTTATTCGCAATTGGAGATATTAATGGAATAAAATTTAGTGGATTTTATTAAATGTGTCGATTGAACGTTTGATAAATCTTGATAGATCAATGTTTTCATCTCACAAGGTTCCTTTATTTACAGTCATTTATAATATATATATATATATACACAGAAAAAAATGACTATCAAATCAACAATTCATTGTTTCATATGTAAGCAAGAATATAAAATCTTCTTGGAAGAATTTGATAACCTTGATCAGACATAATTTGCTTACATGAAGAAACAAAATTTCTTTATGTTAGCAAATTATATCTCTTTGAGATTATAAATACTTCCAAGGAGATTTTATATTCTTGCTTATATATGACACAATGAATTGTTGACTTGATACTAATTTTTTTTCTGTGTATCTACACCTAATATTTTCTAACTTTGAAAATAGCGTTGTTGAAATGGTCTGTTACAAATCTTTCGGGATCATTGAACATAGTTAAACACGCGATATCCGTCGTTCTTTTTCCATCATCTTCTATGTATACGTTCCTCTTTTTCCGTTCCCCTCTCTCTTTCTTCTGCTATTACTCGCGCTCTATCCTTCTGAACCGCTCTCGAGACGTCGTCCTCCTAATTTATGTGAGCGGGCTACTTCCCGTTTGCGGGAAGAACGTAAGAGGGAGGGATGGGAGGGTGGCGCAAGGACGACCGAGGAGGATCGGTGGCGAGAAAGGAAGAGAGAGAAAGAGCGGGGTTCGCGTCGCGGCAGACAGCGCCTGGACGGTGCAAGGGTGAAGGTGTACGCTCCTGGAAGATATCTATGTATCCGTCGTGGCGTCACGACGTCTCACTAAATCTGGCGCTACGTGTCTGGAGCGCCGCGCCACCGCCGGGGTAAATCAACCTGAGTTAACTCCGTCTCATCCGACACGCCGTTTCCGGCTCCGTCGTCGCTGACAAGCGCACGTACACGTGCGCCCGCACGTGCATGCTCGTCCATGTGCGCGCGTGTGTGTACATCTTGCGCGTGTACGGGGAAGGCGCGGGAGGGCGGGAAAATTCCGCGAGCGAGGAATTCACACTTAGAATAAAAGAATCCAGCACCGGCAGCCATCCCCGGCAGAAATCCCCAACGAAATCTTTCTAATCCGCTCGCAGCTTGCCGGTCTCTCTCGCTCCCTCTGCCCTATCCCATCTTTCGTTCACTTTCTTCTTCGCTGGTGAAAATTCTAAGTTGCGACCCAAGTATTCGCGGAATGTTACCTGCATTCGCGATAATCAGATTCTCAAATTGATTATTACTTCTTACCTAATCTACTTCAGAGAAGAGAAATTAACCTTGCATTAATAGAATGAATCTGATAATGATATATTGATGAAGGATTTTAATCTAATGCAAAATGTACAGGAAAACGGTATCTAAAATTTATTATCTTTCGGGTACGTCAAAAATACTTGATCGTTGAAACTATAAAATGCATAAGCTATATCTTTTAACTTTCGTTAAACTCGATATGAAGTTACAGGAGTTATTGAAATTACAGGAGAATAACTAGGATAGGAACAGGATTCAGATGTTACGGCGTTAACAAGACGTTAACAATACGTTTTCTACGCAGAAATCGGGATTCGTTGAGACGTGGGAGATCCAACTTGTCCGCAGGGATAGGTGGAGGTTTTGGCCCCGGCTTTGGATTCCGGTCCAGGGAGATTGATCCGAGGTAGCATTACTTCTGGTTAGCCTCCGAGCGACGCGCTGTTAGTCTTCATTCCTCTCCACCTCTCGTAACCGGCCGCAAACTCCGGCTCCTCGCTTGATTGCGTCTAGTTAGAACCACGCCAGACCCATCAGTCGCCTGCCGCACTCGTTCCACCGCGATTATTTGTCTTCTCATTTTAAGAGTCCAGAAAGGGTGGGCCCGCAAGCAAAGGATTACGTTCTTAAAAAGTGTTGTCGTGAGAAAGGCGGCAAAAAAAGGCTTCCGAAAGGCTGCTCAATGAGAAACCGGCACGCTGATTGGAAATATTGTGTCCGTATCTGTTATATTATTTTAAAAAGTGATATTTTCAATAAGATATTTATTATTACAAAGGTTACAGCTGACGTTTTTAATTTGAACACGTCGGAGTTAAAAGATTTTTTTTTTTTTAGCAATTTTGAACTGGTGGCGGACGAGGAGAAATTTTCATAACTTTCTGATTGATTGAATGCGTCGGGACAGGAGAGGGTGACAGCACGCGCGAATGGACGTACGCGAAGGGTATCGGTCCTCGATCGTAACGAGGGGAGGTCACGATCGGTCGGTCATATCGCGTATACGCGCAACGTTTAATAAGCCCCGACCGGAAATGAAAACACTCCGGCCCCTCTTTTTCTCTCTCTCTCTCTCTCTCTTTTTTTCGTTTCTCACTTCTAGGACATACGTACGTATACGTTCTGGGTGTACGGTACGTGAAATCCGATCGTAATTTCAGCCGCACCGCGCCCGCCGCGTAGCTGCTAATCCATTCATACGCTCTCCGGATCCTCTCTCGTCCTCTCCCCCCATCTCAACTACCTCTCATTCTCCTCTTCCATTCTCTCTTTCTCTTTCTCTTCCTCTCTTTCCCTCGCCATCGGTGCGGCGATGTACACACCAGGTCGGATATATCGGCCGGTATTTCAGCCGCCATGCGGAGGTAATGGATTCAGAAACGCGGCGGACACCGCGCGCCCCGTGTTAATAACAATCCATACTTATTGCCCGCATATTTTACCGATCCCCCGCGCCCTGCCGCTTGCTACCGACTATATTACAACATATGGAGAGCATAAACTTTTATGGCTACCCTTCTACCGCCGTCCTACCACCTCCGACCGCCACCTCCTCCGCCGCCTAACAACCGGCCACCTCATCCCCCGCCGTCCCCCGTACGCCCCCGCGCGCTGCCTTTTTCTAGTTTTTTTCTCTTCCCTGCCTACTTTCACTAATTACAGAACGAGACTACGAAAAGGGGGACGGTTAAACGATCGCGCGCCTCGAGGATCTACGGCCGGACGGGCGATGCTTCGACCCGGTCTACGTCCACCGACGAGAACGGAAATGGCGCTCGCGCGTGTTCCACGGAAATTCGATGAATCGAGTCGAGACCCCGGGGTAAATATTCTTAGGCCCGTGACATACGATGTTTCCAAATGTATGTCGAGGTACCGGACGTTAATGGACGTTTACTGCCGCTACATTTCGTTTTGCACGGTATAAGTAAACTCGTATTACACGTAGAGAAAGGATTAGCCAACGAAGCTAAAATATAGCCATGACAACTAAGATGTGTTCTTAAAATAGGAATAACTATTGTCGTTGCTGCCCCAAAGGTCAATTTATTTATTATTAAAATGTAGCAGCTGTAGCAAAAAATATTCGCGGCTAAAATCAAGTATAAATCTAAGTAAGGTGATCGTTAGGTACTTAAAGATTTTAAGGGATGATTTCTCGCACTAATTGAAGACGAAAACTTTATATTATCATATGTCCAAAACGACTCAAAGATCCTTGGGTCTGTCCCTAATTTAATAAAAGTAATAATAATGTCTCAAAAATAATCCGAAATTTTTAGAACAAACGTAATTTTTTCTTCAACTTTGACACCCTCTATCTTTGAAACTAAGCCATTTCGAACATATGAACATATGAAGTTTTTATCTTGAATTAGTGTGAGGAATCATCCCTTAAAATCTTTTAGAGTACTTAATGACCACCCTGTGTGTGACAGCGTCCCATAAATAATTGCATAAATATTGAAGAATAGCTGCTACTTTCTTAGCTATTCGTGCTAAAGCGCACATTTAATTTTAGCTAATAAAAAGTATTACACCTCGCAGCAAATGTTTTATCTTTAATACCGAACTTTTAGCAATGACAGAAAAATTCTAACTAACTGCTGATATTTAATTGATATTTCTAAGTTTTATTTCTTTCCGTGTACGAGAAACGGCGTATATGTATATAATAAGAATTAAATAAGAATTACTGTAAACTTTGATATATGAAATTTGTTTGCAAAAGCAGAGTTTGAAAGGCGATGCAGAAATGCGATACGAATTGATCAAAGAACAACTAAGGTCTTTTCCTATAAAAAAATATATATATATTTTTTGGAATATATAATTCCAGGTAATAATTTCCTCTTTACAATTTTATATAGTCCAAGTGCCCAATTGATGCGAAAAAGTAAAAATTCTAAAAGCTCAGCTCCATGACTAGGAGACAAATGGGACCGTTATTCAGCGCTCAATTCCAAGTAGAGATTAAGACCGTGGGTATCGACTACGCGCTTACAATTCCTCGAAGGAAGAAGCAAGCGAGTTGTCTTCGAACTGGGACTCGTAGATCATCGCAAGAAAGCCCGTTTATCGGACGATGGCGCCACTTCGGGGGATGTGGGAGACGTTCGAGGTCAGGACGGGGACAGACGGCGGGGAAAACGGTCTCTTCCACGGCTACCGAGCAATGAAGCCTGTCAACTGGATGATGAACGTCAGGGACGTAAACCTGACGGGTGATTCCGGTCGTCTTCGGCGAACGGCCGACGCGGCGAACACGGACCCGTACATCACTTTTATTGCTGCCCAGGCTCTCGTGATCCCTTACACTGTACGCTCACTGCGGATTGGACGGTGAAGATTTTGCCGCCTATCTCTGCCCGACCGACGTTCGACGTAGTAATCACAAGCGGTCAGTGGCATAGGAACGTGTTACGGCCGTATCTGAAAATCCCGACGAGGATTCAGCGTTCTCTGGATGTTTTAGACATTGCACTTTGTGCGAGTTATCGTTTCGATGATATGATAAGAAAAAAACATCAAAAAAGTTCCGGATAGTTTAGACACTATACATATGTTAAAAATTTACATCTTCGTAAAATTTTTTTACTTAAAAATTAATTTAAAAAAGTAATTATTATTATGAATTTTATTTTAAACATTACCATTTCTATTTATTTCTATTGTACATTATTCATAATTAAAATGTACAATAGGCAATCGCAATCAATTTAATAGGTGTATTAAATAAAATCATTTTGCAAGATCAAAATATGACAGTTTTTTTTTGTCAAAGTAATGTTTTTGTAATCAAATCTATGAACAGTTGAAATTCATCTTCAAACTTAATGCATGACGTTAATCTGTACGACAATTTCTTACGTCACGAAAAGGCGATCCTCGAAACGGAGCGAATCGAGCGCGAAAATAAACAGAGCTATTCAATTTCTGCCGCGCGCTATCAAGCAAATTCTCGCGTCTCTCGTTTCCCCCTTTCACGACATCAACGAGCGACGCTCGAGCAGTAACGGCGAATAATAAATTATCAACGTATCCCGCTTCCACTACCCTCTCCACCCCCGTCATCGCCGCCGCCCTTTCTCGCTCCACGTCGAAGTTCCACGTGCACCACTATGCGCATCAACGTAATTGCTCGCATATTATAATTTATATCGGGCCCTGAATGAGGACTATTTGGATGTGAACAATCGGCACGCCGACAATGCGAGACCTTAAATCATAATTTGGTTAATGTGGAATGTAATGTCGATGTTGGCGCGAGCGTATCTCCACCTGCGGATGGTGAGTGGGAGAGATAGATTTCTCTCTCTCTCTCTGTCTCTCTCTTTCTCTTTCTCTCGTTCTCTCTCTTTCGTACACTTACTCGACTGTTCACTCGTTCGCACGCAAGCACATACACGCGTACTCTATGCGAGGGATTATAAATCGCGGGCCAATGAGTGGCTTCCATTCGTTATCACTGCCGTTGGCACGCCAGTTAGGTGGGCACCTACGTAACGCCATCGTGTTTGCCGATGTTTTACGCCCGAAATATCGCGCTTTCGGCACCAACAACGCTTTCGACTATTACAACGCTCCTCATCGACGAGAAAACCAAGCCGAGGAAGAGACGCGTGAATGTAGAAGATAGAGAAAGTAACTTACGATCAGTCTTAAACTCAATTTACATATTATTTATGTGACTGTTGATGTCGTTTCTATATTCATATTGGACGTGTTGATTTAGATTAGAGTTCGATCAATTTATCTCCGTTTTTAAATACTAATATTTTTTAAGTATGTCTATTGAATAAAACATACGTAAAAATCTTTATTAGCCGAAAAAAATATCAATAGAATAAAAGATCTGATTAATGATATGCTAAACGAGCTAATGAAGATTTTTACGTATATTTTATTCAATAGACGCACTTAAAAAATATTAGTTTTATACAATACAGGCAGATAAAGAAAATGTAAAAATGTTATATTGCGGTCACACTTACGTCGTTTATTCCTGATTCAATGGCAAATGTAGATTCGCTAGCTCTAAGCGGGTCTCAAGTTGTTGCATCGTGCTATAAAAGTGCCGCTTTTGACACTTTTTCCTTAAAAAGCTCCTAGACGTACCGATCTGCAGATAATGGAATTAAGTGGGTGGCTAAGGGCAAGGCGGACTCTTTCTTATGTATGGCGTGATCGCCGTATTATCGGCAATGTTGCTCAAAATAAAGAAATTTGATGACTAGTTCAGGCTTCCATGTCGCGTCGCGTAAATTTCAAGATATTTCGAATAATATCCCTCTTTTTTTCGATATTTTAGAGGCGAAATCATGTTCGATGATTCAATGTTATGGAATTCCTCGATTGTACGTCTCTCAGACTCGCGCTCGTCTGCAAAACGCGATCGATAGAGTAACGACGTTAGCTCGATGCTACCTCGTCAGGCTCCGATGTCGAGACGAGTGAGAGGGTTGAGTGACGGCCCCGTCGGATTCGATGTAACAACCCTTCGATGTCGATACGACGGTCTCGATAAGGCGGAGAAACGAAGCCGTGCGGAAAGAGAAAAAATAATTATTTCCGAAGGGACGCGATATGTTAACAGTAGTAAAGTCATGTACAAAGTCAACATACTTTGCATATATTAATAGAAAATGAAAAGCTATATCGGATCCTTATTTCTGTACAGATACCTGGTGTTAACGATAATAATTTTTAATTACATTTAGGAATATTTATTTCTTGTATTCATGCGATCGAGCGCGTAGAACAACGTACAATAAAGTGTATTATATTTGATAATATTATGATCTACTTGGAGATGGCTTGGAAAGTGTCCGATCCAATAAAGTACGCACTTTCGGGGCAAAATAAAATTTATTTTTCGTAATCTTCTTTTAACTCGATGCACTTACTCGAACTCTTTCTAAACTTTTCATAAGTATCTTTAGTAAAAAAAAAAAACTTTGATCCAAATTAGAAAAATAATTTACAGCATTTTGCACTTTAGAATTCAATGAAAATGTCTTCTCGTCGAATCATTTTTTCAAATTCGGGAACAAGAACGTTCAAGACACATTTTTGAAATGTCCAATCGAACCCGTTTTTTGATCAAGCGTCAGCAAACGCGGCACTCCATCGTGCGGTCAACTTTCTCATGCCCAAAGATTTAGAAAAACGTTGGAGTAAGTGCATCGAGTTAAAAGAAAATTACGTTAAAAAATAAATTTTATTTTACCCCGAAAATTTGTGTTTTATTGGTCAGGTCGGAAACTTTTCAATCCACACTCGTATATTTAATAGATATTTTTATATTACTACATATTATGTATATAATTACAGGAGGATTAGTGAGTTATCGGCGCATTAAAAAGGAACTAACAAGTGATTTTAAATAGACGCGACACTATTCACATAATTACAGAACGCCCGGTTTTATAGTTACATTCCCCAAGTGCGTTCTGTAATGTATGTTTCCCATGATCGTCGTAACGACGGCAAAATAGAAGCTGCACGAGTCGCAGAAACGTACGATAACTATGCGCGTCCCGAAAATTAAATTCGTATTGCGGCACGACGCATCCCTCCCTATTTTCTGAAACGAGTCTGCGCAGTCCTATCTACTAGATAGCTGGGCATCTTTAAGTCTCCTTCTACTTTATACGACCGTTATCGTGGCAGCCTATCTCCTGGATGGACCTTTCGCACCCCTGAACGACTTGGCCGCACATATGCAATGAACTCCCTTTTACTTCTCGTGAATTTGTTGGGGTTGGCGATAATGGTGACCCTCTTCCACTCGGGAGTGTAGGACGGTCGAGAATGAAAGAGAGAAAAAGATGGAGATCAACTCGAGAATCTGACTACATTCGTGCACAGGGAGGGGGGAAGGGGAACTGAGATTCGATGTTGCGTGAAATATAATACCTACTTTACGACGGAAATACCAATCCCATCGACGCGATCGGAGATCCACCGTGGAGCGATTAAGTTGAACGAGCTTCCTGGTGGAAGCTTTCTTTTGCTGGGACGATCCTTTTCGAATCGGTGTATACGTTTATGTAGAAATGGTTTTCTAGTTACATCATTATGTATTATTAACATTGGTCAATAATACATATTGTCAGTAAACTTCATTTAACAGATACTGGTGAAACGCTACTCATCTCGACGTCTTCCTTACGTCGATTTTATTCATCGTCGTCGAGACAACGTTAACCGGAAGTCGCGGTCTGTGATTCGTTCCGGACGGCATGCTCTTATCGATGGCGGCATAACCGGGATGGTAGTCAGGGGCACGGAAGTATCGTATTCGTCTCCCGTTGGATGATGTCATAGTCGTGCACGGGGTAGCCAGATAATAATTATAAGTTACGAACTTGCCGGGGTCGGCGTTTCGTGGGTTATAGCACAGTGGCAGCTCCCGGTGGCGCGCGGGGCTAGCGAGAGAGGAGGAGATGGTGTGAGTCCTGGTTGCGGCTCGGCGAGCGGACACTATCGCGTTACGATGTTGCATTAATCTGCAGCAAGCAAGTATCGGCAGCCGCCGGCCCCTGGGTGGGTTGCGGGGTCGCTTCTGGGGGTACGGAAGAGGACGATACTGCGCCAGAGGATGGCCCGGCAGACGGGATAGCTAACCTACATGCTTCCTAAATATATTGTCGGTATAACACACCGGGGCGGCAGGAGGGGAGACGTTAGGGGAAGAGCGGCAAGGGAGGCGAGTCCAAGAGGTAGCAGCTCTGGTGTATCGTCTCCCTACACTCGTTCCGCTCGTGTATACTGCAACGGCACGAGCGAGGGAAACGAAGCGAGCGAGCGAGCGAGCGAGCCGGAGGAAAGTGCCGCCGCGACGGGCGAGAGAGGGACGGACGGTCTGTCCATGATGTGGGTGTGTAATGGCATGTGTAGTGGTCGAGGGCGAGACAGGGTTGCTGGGACAGCAGTACGTCCCCGAGGCCCAAGCACACCGCACGGAGGGCGCACACGTGTATACACGTGAGCGCGCGCACGCGGGGGTTGCTGTATACTATATGATTCTCATCCACATATATCCCGACGTCGCACTTAATGCCGCCTGCGAAATGAGTAGAAACGGAGAGGGAGAGAAATGAGAGACAGAGAGGGAAAGAGAGATGGAGTAGGAGAAAGAACGCGCGACGGAGAGGGAGGTAGTTCGGAGAAAGAGAGAGAGAGGCGCTCGATTGTGCACGTCCGGTGAGGAAGAGAGACAGCGATGCGGCACAAGTCGCTTAGATAACTGGTATCGTACGTGAGAGCGTATCGTTACTCGAGCGAGAGCCGGAGAGACACGTCCTTGTGTATCGAGCCACAACGCGATGTCGCGTCGCGTCGCGGCGATCCCTGAAGCGAAGCTAATGCGCGATCGCTCGTTTTGCGCTCGCATACTGGATTCTTAAAGATGATATAAATTCAGGATAAATGACAAGCAAGATTAGCTTCGCATTTGACGTAAATAGCATTTAAAACTTAGACGCTTTATCCTTCAAACTTATAAATTAAAAAGTTAATAGACAGTCTTGATTAATAATTAGAAAATAATTACTTTTCAATAACAAATTACGCATGAAAGGCAATTCAATTTTGCTAAAATATATTTTTTAATTCAGTAAATTTAATTTATATAAAAATCAAATTAATCTATGCATATTAAAAACAATATTTGTTTTTCATAGAAATTATTTTTAGTCTCAAGTATAAACTATTTATATTTGATTGGCTTTAAGCTTTCAATGATATATCATTCAGACGCGCTTATCCTTTCACAAGATCTTCACAAAGATTTATTTTCCACAAGGCGAAAGTTTTACATAATATGCGTGATCCGATGCACAATACGTACTTAAATTTCATTCTATTTTGAGATACTTGTGCACGCGCGTATTTCATTCTTCTTCGCGAATATCGTGCATCATGATCAAAGCGAAAAGAACGAAGAAATCCAAACGACACGGGGAGAGAAGGAGAGGGAGAGAGAAAGAGAGAGAGAGAGAGGAGAACGCGAAAAAGGAAGAGAAGCGTAAAGGGAAAGAGCCGCTCGACTGTCTCGCCGTGGTTATTCCGGCTTTTTGATATCGGTCGGGTTTCGCCGCGGCAGTATCGAGCTAACAATTAATTATTGGCGGCGCTTCAGAGGGCTGCCGGCAGCCGTAGTTAAACATTACGCGTTCCATATCTTACTGTGCTATCTAATCCCCCCGGGGGCTCGAGCGCTACTGCAGTAATCTCGTTTAATTGCCGGCTGTAGACGCGAGAGTCCCGTTCAATTAGTTTTTCAAATAAACATTAGTTTCCTTAACACGCGGCGCCATAACGTGCCGGAGGATGAGAAGGACGAGGAGGAGGTGGCGGTAGGTGGAAGAGGAGACGGCGCGAAGAGGGAAGAAGCGCGATCGAGGGATGACGTGAGAGAAAGAGAGAGACAGGGGGACGGAAGAGGGAGCAGGTGAGAGAAAGAGGGGCGTAGATGGTGCAGTCGGAAGGCAGTCGGTGGAGGTGACGGGTCTGTGGAGCAGAAGGGATGTGGCGAGTGTGGGAGGGGAGAAACACCGATGGAGGAGAACGGCGGTGTCGCGTCCGCGGGGTAAGTAATTAACGACACATTTATACGATATCGCCCACGGGCGGCGAGGGTGAGACGAGGCGAGGCGAGGATGAGACGAGGTGAGGTGAGGGCGAAGCGAAGCGAGAGCCCAGGATCCCGTCCGTATGAAGTGCCCCGCTAATAGGAAGCTATGCGCTCGTCGATAGATACCTAGCTCCAACCGGTAACCGGCTACTCCGCTCGCGCTAATACGAACGAGGAAAAGAACCGCGCGCGGCTCGATTCTATCGCGTCCGCGCAAACTTTTCGACAATTCTGACGATGGTGCGTTGAGCTAACAGAAGCCATCCATTCAATTCTGATTCGCGACAAGTCTGGATCACTGGATCTACATCCTCCAGTCAGCCGAGTTCTCTCTTTCTCTAAGAATTTGCGCAAGATATTTTATTAAGATAAGATTTTGCTAAGACTCGATTATGTACTGCAATTTCTAATATTGTCGACAGAGTCTCCCGTCTCTCACAAATTCACGAAAACTGACTGATATACATGTACCTGTGTAAATATGTGGAAGATTGTGATACTTTACGGACTTTTTCCACTGAATTGAAGAAAATTGCATATTTTTTATCTTTTGCATTATATATATTTGACAGATAATAAAGCGGTACATGGAAAGAACTTCGATTTTACTTCAGCATTTAAAAATTTAGCTAGATACATTCAGAAAATAATTTTATATTGGGTCATCAAAATAATTATGCAGGACGTCCAGAACGTAATGTTGCAGCAAACGGTTTTGACATTCTAGCAACCAAGTTAAACATCCGATACAATTTTTTAAATGGTTCAACATAATTGTTTTTAGATGTGTATTTCAGCAAAATTGTTCCCTCCGCGATCGTATTTCTTTCTTGATCTTCATCTCCTAAAGAGACGAAGATCTGACTACCGAAAGAGATTACGTTCTTAGGCCGCCGCGGCATTGCCTAGAGCTGCACAATTACGCAATGATTACGAGGAACGCGGGGGACGTTAACGGCGAACGAGCGGTTAATACCACTTTTGTCGTCGCGCAAAACGCAACGGCTGCCCGTGCGGCTGGTTATGGTGATGCGGATTATTCACTAATATGATTTACGACGTATTACCCCGACGAGCTAGCGCGCGACTCACAATGCGCACATAATGTGTGGCATAATTTATTAATTTTACTAATGGCTCCTGCCCATTATTATTGATTTCGGGCCGCGCCTCGTTCGGACGGGCGCTGATTTATCCCGGTCGTTATCGCCCCCATGTTAAATCGTCCGCGAACCAGGAGCCGCGAGAGCACAATGCGACGGTGCGCGAGCTTTTTCTTTCCCCAGAACACGCAGTATACCGCGACGCAAACACCGCCGCGCCGTCCGTGCGTCCCGGCTATGTGTGCCGTTGCGAGAGCGCGGGAATCTTCCCCGCCGAGATTTACAGTCGACGCAGCGTATTAGCGAACCCGATAAAGTGACTGAAATCTCTATTCTCGAATGCGTTCCCGATTTGTAATTTAAATTCACTTATGTTTGATACGTTTTTGACATTGTGGATTTTAAAGATTTTATTTCGCATTGCATTTGACTATAGTTTTAAAGGCTTGGAAAAAAATCGGTTTCTTTCCATTTTTCTGCGGATTTTTTCGATTTTTTTCTCAAGGGTAGAAAAATTCATTGGAAAAATTCAAAAAGTGTTGTACTATGGTGGTACCTCATCAGTATCAAAGTTACCTGTTTTATGGTATGATTTCTTAACTCTAGCTTGCCACACTTATTTTCGAGTCCGTAGTTTGACATACTTCTATTCGTGAAATAGCTCGATTTTTTGTCTTGTCACTTTTATTCTAATTAATATTTTAAAGCTTGTATTGCAAAAATTAAAAAAATACATAGTCTAAATATCATGCTCATAAGATAATAGCAGGTTGAGAGAATGATTTGAAATAATTAAATTTATAACAATATACAGGAATAAGTAAACTATAAAACGAGATTACACTTCAGGATTTCACCGGATCAGGGTATGGCGAATTAGAGTTAAAAATCTGTGTTAATGAGAAAAAATTAGAAAACGGTCCGTAAATAAATAAAGTTAACTAATGTTAGTTTCTGTCTTTAAGTTTCTGTCAGTAAAATTTTTTTTTTTTATTTATGATAATGTGAATATGAGGGAAACAATAAGCAAATCACAAAAATAAAAACAGAATTAATGTATTTTTTAAATAAAATAAAACGTATGCCTCTTGATAATTGCTAATATTTAAAATTCTTTAAATAATTAACTTAAATATTAACTTAAATTAGTCTTTAAACTAGTGCTTAGGATTACATTTGTTCTTAGAACAGTTTGTTTAATATGATAATTGTTATGATAATTATTAAACCTCAATTGATGTAATATTCCAAATATAAACATAAAAATTAGCTCAATATTAATTCCAACGCTTATACAAGGTGTCTTACTTTAATAATACTGTAAAATTAGGTGGCATGTCATTTGCATAGTAAAAACAGCAATTTTTCGCAAAAAAGCAATTTTTCAGAAAAAAGCTGGAATTTTTCTGGTTTTTTTCCAGCGATTTGAAAAAAGCGGTTTTTTTTAAACTATATATTTGACAATACACACTAAGAGAAATCGTTTGATAAGATCAATCAAAGTTTGGTTAAATAGTGATCAAATGAATTTTGTACACTGAAAAAAAAGACTGATTTTAACTATCAAATGTATAGTGAAATAGTATCAATTAAATATTTGGTCAATGTAACAAAAAATAATTTTACTTTTCTAAATATTTAGTAACTTATACCAGATTTGATAACACTTACTAAACATTTAGTAAAATAAAATTATTCTTGGTTATATTGACAAAATATTTAATTGATACTATTTCACTATATATTTGGTAGTTATAACCAGACTTTTTTTCAGTGTAGTTACTGGTACCTCAAAAACTTAGTTACATTTAACTTTTGTAATTAGTTGTATGAAGAAAATAATTGTTTGGTTAATGCTACAAATTGTTTGATTAAAAAAAACTACATATTTGGAGGATAATTATAACTTTAAAATTCATTTAATCACTATTTAACCAAACTTTGATTGATTTCACCAAATATTTCTCTCAGTGCAACGTAGACACTTGAATTTACTATAAATTTTCTCAGACAAAATGTTTGTCCAAAATGCTTCTGTATTCCATATTTAATTTTTATCAAGTCTAATGCTACTGATTTATTGATTGCAATTCTGTTTTGGGAAAGATTCGACGTATTAACGTCATCATAAAATAGCATCCGTTAGGTGATACATAAGGAGAATGAAGTAGACTCCTCTTTACACTTGTTAGCGAGCTACTTGCGAAAAAGTGGCGAAGGGGTGAAGGGGGGATGCGGCTCCGATATTATCGGTTCCAAATCGGATCAGCGACGGTGACGACGAGCCGGAGCGTATGGACGTCCTAAACGCAGACACCGCGTTGTCCGAACGACCACACCGACACGATATTAAAACATTAAAATAATATATTGTCCCGCCCGAATCACGTTATAGCCGGAAACCTGTGCGGAGCGGGGGATGGCTGCGCTTGACACACTCCTCCGCGCCGGTATAGCCTCGTTCCCTCGTCCTTCTCGCCCCCCACCCGAACACAATGTCCTTCTGGTCATATAGCTTTCGTCCACGAAGAGAGCACACATAGGCGTAGTACAACCCCGTTGCGTCGTCGCACGTCGGTGACTTTCTGCGGTTTCCGCGGCAATGGCCACTGCTGCCATCTGGAGCCACGAACACGGGGGTGGATATAGATAATTCCGCACTCTCGCGCGCACACACCACACAGGCACACACGCACTCGCGCACACGAGGGATCGCGAAACGAAAGATTGGAAGGACAACGATCCTCCGGAGGGCGCAGGAGGAGACAAACCCAATATCTGCGTCCGTCTGTTTGTCCTGCTCTTCGCCGGATTCGACGCCAATCTTACTCCGCGTCGCTGTTATTGCACGATCCGTGTCTCCTCGCTCACCACAATAACGTTTTTATTAAATAATAAACATGTATATATGGGTGCCCTGGTGGTTATCCTCGGGGGGAGAATCTTCAATTGCACGGGAAAGATCTCGGGATCTCGGTTCGCAGAATAAAAATAATGGACCATGTCCTGCCAAGGTGGACAAAAATCATGAGACTGTTAACTTTCAGCATCATAAATTATATGTCGTTCACTCCGTAATCATGCGACAAATACTGAAACGTTGAACAAGTGTGTTAATAATTTTGTTTCTTTGCAATAAAATACAACATAACACGCCGTTCTTGTTCATCACTGCATTTATATTGATTAATAAAGATAATTGAGTTGAGCAATAACTTGGAACATTTCCGTGAAATAGAACCTCGATATTAAATGATTCTAAAATCACATGAATTATTGAAAGATAACATAAGTCAACTTGTCGAAATTAAGATATTGAAGGATTTAGAATTAGGATAGATAGATATACAATTTCCTGTAATAATCATATTAGTTAAACCTCTTTCCTAGATACATGAGAAACATCATAAATCAGTGTCTGTGTCTTCCATTATATTCTATAAAAATACACTCAATAATGAATCACTTTAGCATACTGGAATTCGATATGACGAATTTGTTTTTTTATGAAAATGTGTTTTTCTATAGTAAATATCTTTCTTAGAATGCAATATAACCTATTATTTAAAATTTTTAGAAAAGTTTCATATTTACAGTACTTATTTTATATACACAATGCTCATTTCATTGAGAAACAACATAAATCAAAATTGATTTATAAAATTAGTTTTTTTTTAATAAGTTGGAAAATGATATGTTCCACTCAATGTATGAGATAATGAAGCATTTTTTTATATATTTTTAATTATTTTTAGTGCTGTATTTATAAAAAGACACATTGAGAAAAGAATACTCCAAAATTTATTTATAAGATATAAATTTATTTCATATTTCATTGAAATAAATTTTTTTTTTAATAGAATGAAATAAAATTTTATTCCTAGCAAATAAACCAATTAATAAAAAAGATGAAATATGTTTCACCAAAATAAGATATACTTCGCAGAAATGTATATTTTATCCATCACAACTAATTTTTTTTATAATAAATATCAAAGAAAACGTCACAGGTAACACTTGCTTGCTAATACTTTGATTTTTTCTCAATGCATTTTTTTCAATTCTCCAAAAGAGAAATTTTTTTACTTACGTTTTCCAAATGATCAATTTAATATATAAAATACTTATTGTATTATATGAAGAAACAGGGTATATATATATATATATATATATAAAATCATGGTTTAACAATAAACTAGAAATAAAGAGAGATTCCGATCATAAGACATTAGTTTATCGCAATAATACACAGAACGCGCGCGCGTGAAAGCTTCATCGGAGCGAGTCCGCGGCGACGCGACGTTACGATACACGACAAAGAAAGAGCAGCATGCGGTGTAATTCAATGCTGTCGCACGGAGATGGGAAGCGTGCGGTTTGAGACAATGCCCCGCTGCTCAGAAGCGGATACCGTGCAGTAGACTAGTCGCCGTGGATCGGATATACAGTAACAAGGGAATTACATTACTCTTACTCGATGAACCTTTGACGATTCCGTTTGAAGTGCCGCGAAGGTACACCCCGCCCGACCCGCCGTTACCGTACGGTGGTGTCACCCCCGACTTCGCGTCGGAGGGTGAGCTTTCACAGAGGGATTACACGAACCTCTTGACTATGGGGACTCCAGCCACGTAAACCGCAAGCCGGACAGCTATTATTAGCGAGATACCTTGTTCGCGGACTTCCAGTGAGCCGTATGTTGTTGAATAATTAGAACGTCGCGCGAGTACGACTGCTCGCGCCACTCCTAAACAAACGTCATCCTTCCTCTCGGGTCGCCAAAAGAGGTATCCTTACCCTAATTGTTCGCAGAACGGATTTTTCGCCGACCGAGGGAAGAAGAGACGAAAAGATAAATACGCAGGCTCGGCCTGCTATCCATCTCTTCTTTTCCATCGTCTCTCCTTTTCTCTTCGGTTTTCTTCGCTTCCCCTCAGAGCAGCTCGCCGCATAATTACGCATAATATCTCGTAATTGATGAACACGTACATAATGACTTCTTGTTCGCGGTACGCGAGCTCGCGTAACGCAACGGCGCGGCGCTGCGCGGCGCGGCGGGATAAA